>PVLD010033069.1:0-14032 GCA_004027595.1 Dinomys branickii
ATCTGAAAACATCATATCACTCTGATATATGTGCACCCATGTTTATAGCAGCACAATTTGTAATAGCTAAAATGTGGAAGCAACCCAAGTGCCCATCCACAGAAGACTGGATTAAAAAATTGTGGCATTTTTATATAATGGAATATTATTCAGCTATAAAGAAAGACAGTTTTGGGGACTTTGTAGGCAAGTGGTCAAAGCTGGAGTCCATACTCAAAAGTGAAATTAATCAGCGATACATGTGCAGGCAACGTATTGTATCACTGGTGTAAGAACCCGAGGGTGGGAATATAAACTAAGAGACATGAAGGAAATCTGTTCTAAAACAAAGAACAGATGGGACAAGGGAGGGAAAGGAGAAAAGAAAGAGACAAAAATGTATGTATGTATATATGAATATACATACATGCAGGAGGGCTAACATGGTTCTACTATTGTATTATATCACTGAATGCTAAGGAATAATTGATGACAGGTTATTTGATCACTCTTGTATGTCTGTATGTGTTATCCTGAACACACACTTCGAAGATATCAATATGCAAGGCAGCAACTATTGGTGGTTTTTTTGTTGTTGTTGTTATTTTTGTTGTTTGCCTGTTTTGTTTTTTGTCTTTGGATTTTTGGTTTTTGTGTTTTTTCTGTTGTTGAGAGGATTAATTGTCTGACTAATTTTGCATGTCTGTATATGGGTTCATATATTTACACTTCGAAGATATCAATGGATAAAGCAATAACTACTGTTGAGACCATGTCACCTTGTTTGTAGATTAGTTGTGATTGTACTATTTTTTATGCTAATTGGTGTCTGTTTGTTAATATGTTTTTGTACTTTTATTTAAAAAAAATAAAATAAACGAAACCACAGTTAGGACGGAACCCCCCCCAAAAAAAATGAAGTTTAGAACAAAGGACAAGAATTTATAGTAATTCATTTCAAATGCAGTTTCAAACATTTAGACAGTTCTTCTAATCTTGCCATATCACTCTGCGTTCCAGGGTGTATTTGTCGCATCAACTATTTCATGAGCTACAAATACAATAAGTTATAGTTTCTATTTCTTCATGACAGGCAGTTGTACCATGGTAACAGACTGGAATCAATCCATTAATAGTCCTTGGTGTGGTGATAGAAGCATCTGCTTTTCCTCTAAATTCATTAACAGCTAGTTTGTATTTCTTGCATATTTTGAGACACCTTGTAAAATATCTTGCTAATTAAGAAAAACGAAGGAAACAAGATAATTAAGGATCACATCAGAATTTACAAGTTACCTCAATTATATTTCCTACAAACATTAAAATAATTGAAAATATATAAAATTGCTTTTATTCTCTTAATAGTTTTCTGGTCTACTACATGAAATGTCCAGATATCTGTGCAGCACTTATTTTTTCTAAGTAAATAAATCGTATGTGCTTATCGTGGAAAATGTAAAATGCAAAAGATAGAAAATAAATGTTTCCTCTAATCTCATCATCTCTTAATAATTTTGAAGTTAATATTCTATCCTATGTTTTCCAAAAATTGAAGTAACAGTATACATATCATATTTCATTTAACTTTATTTCTTCAGCATATTTCCATGTTAAATAAATAATTAAAAGTTGTATAGTAGATCTAGCAATTTAATTATTTTCATACTTAAAAATATTTTACATATTTAAATTTGTCATAGTAAATATAATTATGTTTGCATTTTATAAATATCTGTATACTTCTGATTTTTCCTCATTGACTACATTCCTAGAAATGGAATTAATCAGACAAAATCTATAAAAATTTAAGATTGATGGTGAAGTTCAAACTGCCCTCTAGAATGTTCATCTGACTTTATATTTACTTTCTTATGTACTGTGAGATAATTAATTTCACTGGATTTTATTGCAATCATGAAACTGGACTTCATGTCTTCTGGTTCACTTTATATTTGAGATAAAAACATTTAAAATTGATACTAAACAGGAAATGTATGGTCATTTAGAAATAGCTTCTATATTTATAATTATGTTAACTCAAAAAATAGATTTCTCAAGAACCTTGAGAAAACTCTTTTACACAAAAGAAAATACTGATGTGATTTTTGTGCTACAAACTAAGAAATATTTGGAAAGATTTAGTGGTTCACTATGTCTGTCTGAGAACAATCAGAGAGAGGAGAGAGAGAGACAGAGAAGAGAAAGGCATTCATGCATGCTAAATATGGCACTGTTTGCCATAAAAAGGATAAATACATAAAGTAAAATAATCATATGTTAATGATTTTATGATTCTTTATTTCAGTTTGCAATGAAATCTCACACCTTCTAAGTAGGCAGAAACTAGAATGACTAATAAGCCTTTTAATGGTGAAAGAATTTTCATAATAATACCAGAATAAAATAAATTAAGAGTTTGGTCCACCTGATATCCGAATTCCAGGGAGAGTTATAGATGTCCTACAAAATAACTACCAACACAAATATTTTTACGTGAATTTATTTTTTACCACAGTTATATTGTGTCTGCCTTTAATGAATATCCTTACTTTTTTGAGTGTTTGTGAAGACAGTATCTAAATTGTAGGGTCTAGCTCACTTGCAATGGAAATTTATTTTGAGACACAGGAAGCAAATCTTCTATTATTAGAGTTTGGACCCCCCGCCCAGGGAAATGTTGATCATTTGTACAAATTGGAAATATTATATCCAGAAACAAAAGAGGGGTGTGCACATGTACATGACTGCAGAGTGATGATGGTGTTTACTCGTTTCTCTCGAGACTTCTGACTTGTTAGGAAACTGAGAGGTTGCTTTCTACTGGACTGTTTTGCAACTCTAGCTTCATTTTCTAATTAGAATTAATGTCTTATCATATGGTTTCCACTCCGTGCATCAAAGTGACCACTGGGCAAGAAACTTTAAGCCAAAACAGAATTAGTTTTATCTCATCACCTTTATTCTTTCTTTGTATGAATTACCTTCAAAGCAAAAGGAAACTTAATTGGATGAATTATTTTAAAAGCCTAAAAGCTTAATAAAGCCATAATAGAAAAAGCATTAAACACTCTACATATTATTTTTTGGGTGCCATTTAGGTAATTAAGCCATATATATATATATATATATATATATATATATATATATCTTATATAAAGTTTATATATGTAGAAACTTTACATGTATATAAATATATGCATTTGCTTAAATAACCCAAATGAAATGGAGTTATCACTATTTTATAAACACACTGAGTTTAAAAAAGAGTGTAGCCAAGTTGCCCCAAATCCTATAGTTCATAATGGTGAATCTAAGACTTGAACCATAGTTTTCTTTGACACTGAAGCTTATGTAAGTATGAAATGAAGGTGGGATTAGCTTGCTGGTTCCCAGGTTAGCAGATTGAGAATAAGGCTGATCCTACGTGAAGGCCTGGGGCTACCAGGAGCCAAGCACCTCCCTATGGAATTCAGCCCTGATGATGTTAAGAACTAGACAGAGCCAGAAGTTCATCCTGAGTGATCACAATACTTTCCTGGAGACTTTCTTGCCTAGTTTTACTTTCTAGATACCTTTGACTGCCCTCCTGCCAACGTCTATCATCTTGGACTTACTCCCATCCCCTACTGAGCCATGGCCTCTTACCTGCTCTCATCTTCATCACATGTTCAGTTCTCTCTTCTCGGCATGTCTTGGATCATGATAATGAGTCACGGTCCTGCTTGCAGGATTTGGAAATGTGAATTATTTTATAATATCTCATGGGAAGAATTTCCTGTAAAAT
This sequence comes from Dinomys branickii, assembly GCA_004027595.1. Taxonomy (NCBI): domain Eukaryota; kingdom Metazoa; phylum Chordata; class Mammalia; order Rodentia; family Dinomyidae; genus Dinomys; species Dinomys branickii. The sequence goes on from PVLD010033069.1 coordinate 3,764, forward strand.
GTGAACTCAGTTCTTTCCTGTAAAATGTGAATTCAGTTCTTGCTTCTTCCCCAAGAAGTGTCGTCTTTCTGTAGGAACTCCAGATTAAAATTTGAATTGTTGGGTTTGGAATGCAGACGAGACTGCTGAGAAGCATGATTCTGGACTCTGGTCAACAAAGGAAAATATTCTTTGAATAATTCTTTGAATTATTCCTACACCTATGTCTCAATCCCCTACAGAATTTCACAATTTTTAAAAAATAATTTGAGGTCTTGGGATATAGCTCAGCAGCACAAGCACCTGCCTGGCAAGTGCAAGGTCCTGAGTTCGATTCCCAGTGACAAAAAACTAAAATAAGATAAAAAAATAATTTGAGGATAAAATTAAAGTCAGTGAATATCTCTGGTATTGATCTATGGAATAGAAGCCTAATATAATACTAAAACCAAAACATTTAGTTTTCAGTCTTGCTACAGAATGATCTCTATCAGAATGCTCAGATGTTAATGTCATTGGAGAAATAGAGGTAAACAATCCCTAAGGTTTTAAAAAGTTGTACTATTATGTAAGAATGTGATCCCAACTAGAAAAGGGGAATTTAAATTTGAAGTCAGTAGAATAGGATGGTTGGCCAGGACTGAAGTGAAGAAAGGGCACCAAGTTAATATAACCAGATGTTAAAGCAGAGCAGTTTACTTCATTGACTCTTGAAGTTTCAACTGCACATTCTAAAACTGTTTTTGTAGTCTTGTAGCAGTAAATATCCCCCCCCACCAGTGTACTACAGTTTGTTAGTTGCTTGAGGAATAGTTCCCGTTCCAATTCCAGTCGCTTCTGTCTCTTAGAAATGGCTGGTCTCTGTGATACATGGCTGGTCACTATCATACACAGTGTATAAACTAATCCCCAATTGACAAGCCATTCTGCCTCTGTACTTCCTGCTTGCTTATCTCATAAGCCCTAGACCACCAGAGATCAGGGCCTGATATTCTATGAATGATCTCCATGGGTGCCTGTTCATGTAAATTAATCTGCCTCCAAATCCTGGGTGTCGTTCTCAGTGTTTCCGCTTGCTGATGCATCTGATGAGTCGGTACTGCCCAGATTCTTGCATTTTCTTCAGTATTCTCCTTTGTGTGAAAACCTAATAGATACAGCTTGCCCAGAAAAGTTCTTTGTCTGAACCCTGAGAATCTTGAATTCTGCGAGAGGCTTAGGTTCCTCCCAGAGCCCTAAAATCATTTCATTTGTCTCATTTATTTAAGCCTTCACCTGCCCACTCGTTTGGAAGATTACGGGCCTGATCAGCCCACAACACCTAAGGGGCGCGGACCTGATAGGGGCTTTTAAAGGGAAGACCTATTTGTGGTGTCATCTTCAAATGGTCCCTGCCTTGCACATGCCTGCTGAAATGTGCAAAGGGAGAACCTGAACCGCAGCCAGGCTCTGCAATCACCTGCTCTCTAGGTAACTAATCCAGTCCCAAGAGAGCAAGAACTGACTTGTGCAAAACCACATTAATCTATTTACAAGGGCTCCACCTCTGTGACTCTCCACCTCTTGAGCCCCATCTGCAATATTACCACACTGAGGAGTTAAGTCTGTATGTGAATTTTGATGTAGAAAAGACATATTCAAATCATAACCGTACCTAAATCTAAAGCGAGATAGTTGCTATTGCATAACTCGTGTGTGTGTGTGTGTGTTGTGTGTGTGTGTGTGTGCACGTGCACACGTGCGCGTTACAGTCTTTTTTTTTTTTTTTTTTGCGGTACTGGGGATCGAACTCAGGACCCTACGCTTGCTAGGCAAGCGCTTATTCCACTGAGCTATATCCCCAGCCCCTACAGTCTTCTTTCAATGTGAAGCTTGATCATGTCACTAGCTCTAAAGTGAATTATTTTTCCGAAGGCTTTTCAATTTTGTTTGAAAAGACTTTCCTTTTTTTGTGATTTCTTATTTCAGTTCTTTAATTCTTTTCCTCCAGATATTTAACTACATGAACAGCTCTCCAAAATATGAGTTTTATGACCACAGAGTAGGTATTCAAAAAATATTTCTTGAGTGGGTAGGCGCTGAGGTTATTTATTTACCCATTTATGGCTGTCTGGGGGATTAAACCCTGGTGGCACTGAGCCATATCTCCAGCTGTTTTTTTTTTTTTCTTATTTTGAGGTGGATTTCTCAATAAGTTTCTGAATTTCCCAGGTTGGGCTTGAACTTGTGATCCTCCTGTCTCAGCCACTTGGAGTGCCACAAGGTCCAGCTTAAAATGTTTCTTGATGATTTTTCTGCCAGAATTCAATAAAATATCTGAATCTTATTGCATAATAAGTACTCAGGAAACAGTTGTTATTCTAATTAGCTTAATCGTTGGCAAACTGTTGTCTTTGTACCCTCAGTTCTTTGTTTAAAACTACAGACATTTACTTCTGTCACTTCATAATCTTATGATAACTTGCCTCCCTTAGTTAAGCTCAAGTTTACTCATTCTTTAGAGGATTAGTGCTTCTGTGGGTCTGATCAGCTTCCTCTGCGGTGACCAATCAGTGACATTTGAGCGTTGGCAGCATTTTTAGGAAGGGGAAGAGAAAGAAAGAAACTAGATGCTTGATAAGAAAATAGTAAATGATTGCTCAAATAAAATGCACAGATATCCAGATATCTGCCTCATAAAATGATGGACTGCTATCAAAACCTAAAATTAATACTTTAAATATGAGAAGACCATGTTTAATATCTTATCCAACACTTCTGTCCAAATTACTTAAACATCTGACACAGTAGAATGTGTGTATGTTGAGTATGTTGAGATGTAAAAGCTCTCATCTTAATTTTAATCATTAAACTATTAATATGACTGATAACAGAAACTATTACAAAGCTCCTTTGTGACACATTGCATTTAAAAGAAATATTCTGTGATTTGACCAATTGTATTCTGAACATGGCTTAATAGTTGCCCCATGTACAGTTTTGTTATAAATTCTTTATTGTCCTTTAGGGACATAATTATATGTTTTCCTTCATAATAAAATAAGTTGTCTCCTTTACAAAGTAAGTGTTAGGCTCAAGAGGCACTATTATAGACTCTATATAAAAATTTTTGCCATTTCCTTACACAAAAAAAAGACTGGAGTTTTGAATACTGAGCATACTGCTAATAAGAAAATGTCCTTTCACAACACAATCATTGACGGAACAATTTTTCTATTTGACTCCTATCTGAAATGTCTGCAGCTGTGGTCTCTGGGAATTGGACAGGAAATCAAAGTTAGCATATATTTCTCTGTTAATTAACTATTCTTAGTTAAGCAATGTAGAAGTCATGGTAAATAGGAGTATGCATGGGACTCAAATCCTGGTTCTGAATGTATGAATAGCATAAACATAAGCAAACTGGTCATCTCACCAAGCCTCAGTAAGCTATGTATTTCACATAGCTGCCTTTGGCAGAATTAAATTAAGTAGAGTGCAGTACTTGGTCCCACTTCTAAATGAGAGTTAGTATTCAACAAGCAAACCTCCCCACTGCTTTGGTAAGGAAGGTCTTCAGTAATTCCAGACACCCAAACATTCAGGAAAATATGATAAAGGACTAGAACTGTGCTACTTTGCATCATTCATCCTGCACTCAGAGAGGACCCTGCTTCCCGGCTCTTTCTCTTCATGTTTTTCACCTAGCTGTCATGCTTCTCGTATATAAATAGGCTTTTGGGGTCAGTCTGTCAAGATCCATCCAATATGGTGTCAGTCCATCTCAGAAGTGGGTATCTTTCCTTGCAGTCAGCCTAAGTGATTTATTTAAGGGAGTAGGAAATTACAGTGAGTCCCGGTTTAAAGACCATCTCTTAATTCTATAGTTTGCCATTGTGTGACATTAAAAATATTATTGGATTTGGGCTTCAGAGTCATCAAACTAGTGTTCTCTCTAGTTCAAAGACAATGGAAAGGACTAAGATGAAATGCTGTGCCCCTCAGGTAATGACCATTCAGTGAATGACTTTAGGGGCTTACTGCTAACATACATACTATTATTATCATGATTGTCATGATCAGTTTTGTAGTCTCAGTGTCTAGGAGGGCCTAAAACAGCTTGGATTATGAATAAAAGAATGAAGTTATGCTCTTGCTGCTGCATGGTGGTGTCTTATTTTGATATGAAAGATGTATGTCTAAGTTTTCTGCTAAATACATAATGCACATACTGACAACATCTGTGAAGCACATGGGCTCCTTTTTGCAGCTTCTGATGACCGGGTGACTCAGCTGTGTGGCTTGAGATCCTGGTGAGCTTTGGAAACATAACTGACTCAGGTCCTTTAAATAAAACATGAGTAGAAAAAGTGGAAGATGGATTAAACCATAAGCCATCCTACAGAGACACAAGGTGCAGTTTTGTTTTCATGACAAGGCAGCAACTCCTTAAATATTTATTGTCAACCTGGGGAATTCATATGTAGACTGAAGGCATATTTCGGTCTTTAATATGCCATCTCAGCAGGGCCCACTCAAAGCTGCCCATCTGGAAGATGAAACTTTAGAGCCAATTTTAAAACACTTCTCAAAGACAGATAAAACCGTTTCTAGCAGATTTCCACCAAGCCATATGAAAGCAAACCTGAGGCCTTTGTATTCTGGAGTTCACATTTAAATCAGCAGCCACACTGCTTTCCAGAACACCTGTAGCAAACTCCTGCATCACTGAGCATAATCTAAATTCAGTTCTATAAAAGTCACCTGAGAACAGTATGAATCACAGTAGAGAAAGATGATTTCTTTTAACAGCACCAACAGCAGTTCAGCATCCACTCACAGTTTTATCCCCAAGTCTTCTCTTCAGACCTGATGGACAGGTATAGCGTCTTAAGTATCTATTTAAGTAAATATCCATTTGAATAAAATTCCGTAGACTTCTGTCAAATAAATGTCTGAAAAAATGAAACCATGGCACCTTCATTTTTAAAATGATTACTTTACCAAAGGTCTGGCATGAGGTATATATTTAAGTGTTTCAAACAGCTACAAACACTGTACATCCAAATTAAATGAAGAAATTAAACCATCAAAAGGCTGTTGCTTGACCACTTCGTAAAAAGTAAAAGTTATACTTCTGTTGTAGAATCTCAACTGCCATAGAGTGAGAATCCATTTTCAGTTGAATTTCCACCAACACACTCATGATGTGAAATATTATTTCTTTCTTCTATCTTTCCTTCTTCCCCTATTTTCTTCCTTCTCCTTGCTTCCCTCCCTCCCTTCCTCCCTCCCTTCCTTCATCCCAAGATAGTAAAGTTGATTGAAGTGTGAACATACTGTTCAGTCTCCCTTCCCTCTCCCGATAGCTCCAATTTCTTCTGGAGGCTATTTTTGGACTGTTTCTCCATGATATCAAATAACTTTTAAACTGTATATTACCTAATATGATGCATCAGAGACATTTACGGGGACGAGGGGAGGGAGAATGGGCGAAGCCACGGCAGTGATAGCGGTGATAGCATGCTTGGAAGCCACAGTGGAAACACTTAGGTCACAAACAAAATCCCGGCCACCTCCCAGGGCAGAATCACAACATTTATTCTAAGTGTTCCCCTACCATTCTTATGGTCACTGGAAAAATGCTAATGAACAAAATTAGTTCCTCTAAAGTAGACTTCTATATGCTGAGTTTCAAAAAAAGAAGTTTAATTTCCTTTGAAATGATCTTTTTAAGAATTAAGAAGCATGGGCCACAGTCCTCTCTCTTTTCTCATTCTTTTGAATTGTGCTTTCTTAAAGTTAGTACTGAAATAGAGCAGCCAATATAATCCTATACAATAGGATATAGGCAGTAATAGTAGGCAGGCAATAATAGTAGATGGGAGGAATGTCATTCTTAATATTTCTGCCTTTCAAATGGGGTCCTCGTTACCAAAAAAGGACAAGGGAAGATTTTCCTATTGGTGATGATGATTCACAATCCTTTGGACCTCCATTTACCTGAAAGGGAGGAAAGTCACCTACGAGAATTGAGTGAGCAATTTTCTATTCACCTGCTACCCCAGGTTTTATGTACTTTGCAAACATTGACTGTGCTTAGCAGAATTCTTAATATTGCTCTGTGATGGTTCCTCCAATGTTCTTGCAATTAGGAAATCATTATCCTTATTGAAGAGCAAACTATTTGAAGAGCCATTTCAAAAAGTTGGCATGGATTCCTCTCACTCCATGTGCTGAAAGAAAACGTGTTTGCAGTTGTGTCAAGTCTTTTACTTCTGTCATTATTTTTATGCTGCTTTTGTTCTTTTTAATATATAATGATGCCCTATAGTTAAACATAGTATCATCTAATGATTTTCATTTGGACATTACTACAGAGCTGTGGAAACAAGTGTCTCTCTATCTTAAAAATGTGACTGACAATTATAAGCATCTTAAAAGATCTCTTCCTCTTCCCAGGCTCCAATATGGAAAGCCAGGCATGGGAGCTCAAGCTATAATCCTGGTAGTCAGAAAGCTGAGGCAGAAAGATGGCTGAAAGTTTGAGGCCAGCCCTGGCTACACATTGAGTTTAAGGACAGCTAGTACCACAGAGGGTGACCCTGTCTCAAAAAAACTAAAGAAAAACAAAACCACCAAAATATGGGGGTCATTCATTTTCTACAGGAAGCCTCATTTTCTTGAGGTTTGCAGACTCACAAGAAGATTCAGTTTACATAAATGTTGTGGTTTGTGTCTAGAAGTCTCCCTAAAATTTCATGTAGTCATAGGGCGGGCTTCCAGAGGCTTTTTTGTTTTGGCTTGGTTTTGGTACTTGGAATCAAACTCAGGACCTTACACTTGCCAGGCAGGTGCTTGTGCCACTGAGCTATATCCCTGGCTCTAGAGTTTTTGATTGATTCATGGTCCAATGCTGGGATTATGCGTGTGAGTGCTACACCCACCCCAGGGTAGTGGGGTGAGGGGGGTGACCGGTGTACCATATAAGGAAGGGATAGAGGCTACTTCCTCCCTCTTTCTCTTGCTGCTTTTGCTGTCTTCTGCTGCCTTGAACTGCTGCCGCTGTGCCAGGCCACCCTGCCTTGGAGCCAGCTGATTATGGACTGGAAACTTCACATGCTGTGAGCTAAATAAACCTTTCCTTCCTTAATTGTGGGAGTCAGATATTTTGTCTCAGCAATGAGAGAAAAGTAACCAACCCAAAAAATAAGGAAGAAACTTTCATAAATTTGAAGCAACTCTTCCACTGAGTTTTCTCTTTTGCGCTACTGATCCTAATTCCAATTGGGTTCACGCTGATTAGGAATAGGCACCAAACGTTCCTACCTTCCCAGGACAGCAAGCATCTGATCTACATCTGGAACTAGATCTTTAGTCAGATGGAGCTTGGGTTAGTGATAAAGAGCCTGCTGTGACCTCCAAAAATGGAAAATGAAAAGCCCCTCAGAGGGAATAAGGTCTATATGCAAAGGAACTACTGTAGAAGCACTTTCAGATTTAAATCAGTAAGGTTTGTACTGTTTTATGATTTCTCTTGTTGACACTTTTATTAATGTTCCTTTCACTAAGCACTCCTCAAGCTCAATTTTGATAAGCTTTTTGTCTCCAGATGGGGCTCTGATCTGTCAGAGTTCTAGTTAACTTACTCTGCTAACTTATTACTTATTAGACACGGTAGGTATAAACTACCTAGTAAAAATTCTTATACCTCAACATACCTGGAGAGAGTTTTGTAAACACAGCACGAAACTGTAAAGAATTATTGAAAAAAAAAAAAGAATTATTGAAACCACTTTCTGATGAAGGAAACTGTGAGAACCCTTAGCCTCTGGGCTCCTGTTAGCTAACGCATGTGAAAGTCCAAACGCACACTGTCTCGGATGGAGCGTCACCTTATCATCTTAGGAGGCTTACTGTTAAATCCTTAAACTGTCTTAATCAAATGATTCCTGCAAAGATTTAGTTTCTCTCTTACCCTCCCCCAACCATCTGCTCTGCAAAATGCTTGGTGAATATTTTACTTGTTAACCCCTGAAAGACTTTTCTTCTTTTTACTCAGAAGTGTAGCTATGTTTCTGTCTGCCTTTTCTACCACGTTGCTGGAAAGAGAGGAAGGGTCTCTTCTGTTAGGGAGAATTGTCACATCTGTGCAATCAGTTGCCAGCACATCCCATGTGTACGCACAGACTCCTTGCAATGAATATAATCATTATGTACTGTTCACATGGACCAATAAAAATTTTTAAAAATCCTTAAAGCCACTTTAAAAATCATCTCCTATGTTTATCCATAGACATTAGTTGTATTTCTTAATGTTCTTATTTAAAGTCATTTTAATTAAGTGTGATTTCTCTAGGAAAAAATCTAAATCCTTATCTAAAGGCTTACTTTCAGTCTGCTCTTCTCATTTTCTCAGCTAACTCTAAGGGTATTAGGACAGGTAAAGCACTATCAAAGAGTGCAGAAATAGGCAGCAGTGCCCAAAGGCGAAATAGCAAAGGGAAATGAATCTTTGTGAATCATTTATTTATTTATTTATTTATTTATTTATTTATATCTGTATCTCTTCTTAAGATCTATAAAATCTTAATTCTCAGCCTCTGTGGTGTGTCTCATTGGCCTGAATTAGGTCACATGGTATTGCTTCACTAATCATAGTTGATAGGAAATGTAATTCCCAAGTTGATTTAGTGAAGTCATAATTATCCCATAAATACAGAGTTACCAAGGTTTCTGCCCAGGGCCAGGGCCAGGGCCAGCTTTCCCTGATGCATAGTCTCCCGTATGGTAAAATGCATAAACAAAAGAGTTTTGTTGTTAAAGAACAAAGTGCAAGTGGCTGAAAAATCTAGAAGACGACACAAATGCAAGGTAATAGAACCGATGAAAAGAAATAGCAGACTACACAGAATTTTGAGTAACTAAGTAAAGGGAAAAGTGTTTTTACCTGGAGATTATCTTTCCTCATTTTTTTTCCTTTTTTTATTTTAAAAGTAAAAGCACAAAAACATATTAACAAACAGACACAAAGTAGCATAAGAAATAGTACAATCAAAACAGATTTACAGACAATGTGACATGGACTCAACAATAGTTGTTGCTTTACCTATCGATATCTTCGAAGTGTATATACATGAACACAGATACAGACATGCGAAATTGGTCAAACAATTAATCATCTCAACAACAGAGAAAAAAAAAAAGAACTGGAAAGCATTAACAAAGAGGCACAAAGTAGTACAACAGTAAAATCAGAACTGAATTATAGACAAAGCATCAGAAAACCAACAGTAGTTGCTGCTTTGCATATTGATATCTTCAAAGTGTGTGCTCAGGATAACACATACAGACATAAAAGATTGATCGAATAACCTGTCATCAACTATTCCTTAGCATTAAGTGATATAATACAATAGTAGAACCATGTTAGCCCTCCTGCACATATGTATATACATATATACGTACATATATACATACATACATTTTTGCCTCTTTCTTTTCTCCTTTCCCTTGTCCCATCTGCTCTTTGCTTCTGAACAGATTTCCTTCATGTCTCTTAGTTTATATTCCCACCCTCAGGTTCTTACACCAGTAATACAATACATTGCCTGCTCATGTACCGCTGATTTACTTCACTTATGAGTATGGACTCCAGTTTTGACCACTTGCCTACAAAGTCCCCAAAACTGTCTTTCTTTATAGCTGAATAATATTCCATTACATAAAAATGCCACTGTTTTTTAATCCAGTCTTCTGTGGTTGGACACTTGGGTTGCTTCCACATTTTAGCTATTACAAATTGCGCTGCTATAAACATGAGTGCACATATATCAGAGTGATATGATGTTTTCAGATCTTCTGGGAAAATACCCAGAAGAGGAATAGCTGGTTTGAATGGAACCTCTAGACCTAGTTTGCTGAGAAATCTCCAAACTGCTCTCCACAGTGGTTGCACCAGTCTGCATTCCCACCAGCAGTGTAATAGAGTCCCTATTTCTCCACAGCCTCACCAGCATTTGTTATTGGATGATTTTTTCATGCTGGCCAGTCTTACTGGGGTGAGATGAAATCTCGATGTTGTTTTTATTTGCATTTCTCAAATGACTAAAGATGTGGAACATTTTCTCATATATTTATTTGCCATTTGTATTTCTTTGTCTGAGAAGTGTGTATTCATCTCAGATGCCCATTTCTGGATTGGGTCTTTGAATTTGGACAGGTACATGTTTTTTAATTCTTTGTATGTTCTAGATAGCAGTCCTTTGTCTGAGGGACAGCCAGCTAGGATTTTTTCCCAATTTGTGGGTT
>PVLD010033070.1:0-14031 GCA_004027595.1 Dinomys branickii
GGCTGGAGAAACCTCTAAACACTGGGATGATGGAGGACTATGAAACAATTCCCAGGGAACCAATTTTTTATGTGGCTCTTATCAAGCAGGGTGACCTGGATCTCCCTTCCCAAAGCCAAGTCTTTCAATTTTGCATCTTTTAGCCTGCAAAAAGTGTGGTTTTACTGGGTCCTGGAATGGTATCACATCATCTTTTCTATGGTTCTGATGTAGAGTACTTGGATTTAAAAAAATATGTTTCACTAACACAACTCTCCAGAGCACCATGTTTGCAGGTGCTTCATTTCCAGCCAAGGAAAAATTGTTTCGGTCTTTTTTGAAGCAGGGTCTCCCTGTGCCAAGCTGAAAACTTTTGAAATGGAGTTTTGCACCTGACTTTCAGTAAAAACCTAGCTGAAAGCTCTAATCAATATGCACACTGTAGCCTAAACTTTGTGCTAACTTGCAATTTCCTCCTCCAGATTAGTCTAATGACCTTCATCTCACTCAGATTACATCTCAGTTCATCAACAAAATATAGACAAATATTTTGCTAGAGCATTTACATGCATGACCTGGAGCCCAATTGCCAATGAAATCCTTGTTTCCAACTGAAACCACTTGGCCCCGCACTTTAGGGTATGCTTTACTGATTAGTGTCTGCCCTTCTGAACTCTGGCCAGTATTTCACATCAAGCTGCGATTATAGCATTCTAGACCTTCAAAAACTGGTATCTCCAATCCTTTCCTAACTCATCCCATGAGCCATTTCCAAAGGCTTCTAAACCGTATGGTGAGATAAGTCACAATAACAATCCCACTTCTCTGCTGCCAAATAGGCCTTGCTTTTGTTTTCATCACTGAAGAACAATAGCCTCAACACACAGATTAAAGCAAGAAAAATTCATGGCTAGCTGGATCTACAGTAGAACAGCACAGTAGAAAGCCCTAGTGGGGGGAAACTAATCATGTCAGTGTAGAAGAGTGAAGTAAAGAGCTGAGGAGGGAGATACACCATTGTATATCATGTCCCCAGTGAACTGTCTCTTCTGAACAGAGTCTGACTCTATCTCCTAGAGACATTCCAGGTAGATTTCCCCTAAATCTAATCATCTCAAAATTCTACCTATGGGCGTATGAGGCTGTTTGGATGTATCACAATTTAAACCATAACACTGTCCACTCTCAGCACTCATTTTGAGTAGACTGGTGGATAAAGTCAGGGCAATTTAGCAAAAGAAATAAATTAGGGGCATGAACCTAAGAATGGATGGAATTGAATTTTACCACTTTGAAGATGATTTGATCTATACCCAGAGACTTTACCATGCAACTATTAAAAGTGATAAATGAATTCAGCAAAATGGCATAAGAAAATCCACAAAAATAGTAGCTATTGCACACACTGAGAATGAATTTGCTGAGAAAGAAACCATAAAATCAATCTCACTGAAAATAGCTAAAAATAGTGAATATCCTGCACTAAAATTAACTAAGGAGACCATGGAGTTGCACAGAGTAACCCTAAATTAGTGAGACACAGAAGCTGTGAAGGAGGTGACTGCCATGAATATCCAGTTTTTGCCAGTCTCACTAAAGCACAGTTGGAGAAGGAGGAGAACCAAGATGATGGAGTAGTAAGAAACTGAGAAAGAGCCTCTGGAGGTGGCCATCCAGGTGGTGGATATAGCAATGTAAGGAAAACTAGAAGGAGGGGAGTTGGTCTCCTGGATCCCGGAAGGATCTGAAGTACAAACTGAAGGGAATGGAGAGCGTGAAGAGAGAAATTTCAGCGCAGAAGGAGGCACCCTCTCCCAGAGTCAGGACTCACTGCACAAGAGGAGTGGTTTAAACCTGGGAACACGTGGTGACTGCTGGCAACTCTAGAGCCCGCCACAGAGAGATCTAGCAGTGGAGGGGAGCAGTGGATCGGAAGGACTGCATTAGCTGGCTGTGAGTACTGAGGGCCCAGTCCTCCTGCAGCCCATTGCAATTGGCTGGGAGCCATTTTGGACAGGGGTTTGTTGAGCTAAGAACTCAGAGCTGCTACCAGCTCCATCTAGTGGCTCCTATATGTGCTCAGGCCCACTGAAGATGGGATGGTTGCAGGCTGAATCAATCCGGACTGTGCCAGAATAGAGCCAGAACTTCAGGGGAAATAGAAGCGCAGGCTCACTGAGATTAACCACTACCTTGGCACAAAGCTACTGCTGGCTTGCTGGGATATATCAACATGGATCTGGACTCTGTCTCTACACATTCTCTACCAGTGACAGTAGAGACAAAGCTGGAAATGAGTTATTTTCCTGTCTCTTGTTTGTTTGTTGTTGTTCTTGTGGTTTTGCTTTTGCTTTTACTTTTCCTTCACTGTTTGATCTTGTGTTTATATGAATGTGAATGTTGTTTCTAGCCTCTTTGTGGTTGTTGTTCTGTTCAATTTTTCCTTTTATCTCTTCCTTCTCTCTTTCTCTCCAGTTCTCTGAATCAATTTCCCGAAGTTAGTATAGTCACCCTTTGTCTCCAGCATTACTTCTAGTCTCTATTTCTGTTTCTAATTCTGTTTTCTCCCTAACATCTTTTAAATATTAACCCCTAAGAGTACAACAGACACATTAGTGACATACATGCTGCATATAATTTTCTCGTTTGTCTTAAATTTGGTTATATAACCAAAAATCTAGTTCATATGCTCAAAGGTGGCAAATTCATAGTTACTCAGTTCTTCATTTTCCAGGCTGGGTTTGATGCTAGTTTTATTGCTGATGTTACCACTTTAGCCAAAGGTGAAATAATTGTTCTAAAGAGCTGTTCTTCCTTTTATTATAAGTCTGAGATTGTCTAATTGTCATCGAAAATATTGTGGCAGAGTGTCAAAGAACCAGGGACTTGACAAAGCAGCGTCTCCTTCTCCACAAATTGAAGATATGGGATTTTGCGACAGTCTCAAAACCTAAAAACCAACTACACCTGAAAGATACCTTGAAGAATTAGTCATTTCCTAAGGCTTTAAATACTAGCAATAAAGCAACTCACCATAGGAAATTTACAAACATCATTTGAGGAATTAAACTAAAAAATGAATGAGGAGACATTTAAACAAGATACAACTGAAGACATCCAGTTTACCAAAGGCAAACACAGGGGGCAATGAGGTGGGACAATACAAAGGTCATCTGGCTGTCTGTTGTTACCACCTGGCCTTTCTGAAGGGGTAACAACAAAACAATTGTATAAGGCTCTAGAAAAAATAAAATCAGAAATAATTTCTCAGATAACTGCAAAGATTGTGTCCATAATGAAAACCATGCTCAGTGACTGTAGACCAGATACAGAAAAAATGCAGGAGTTTAAGAAAATTATGGAAGCCTTCAATCCTCAACATAGGAGAGAAATGGAATCCATAAAGCAGAGTCAAGCAGATACATAGGACAATAAAATGCTATTGCAATTAGTAGTACAATAAGCCAGTGTAGGGACAAGATCTCAGATATAGAAGAAAGGCTTGCAGTTAGGAAACATGAAAAGAAAGTTTTCTTGAAAATAGCAAGGGCCATGAGAAATCAATCCAACAGCTGCTAGATGAGGCAAGGAAGAACAACATAAAATTGATTGTAGTCAATAAAAAAGCAACAGACACCGTATGAATATTAAAAATGTTAACAGATGTCATGGAAGAAAACTTTACTGGTAGGGAAAAGAATATGGTACACAGATAAGTGAAGTATATAGAAAGGTAATTAGCCATGATAAAAATAATCTACAGCCAGGCATTATGGACAAGATTATGGACAAGATTATGGACAAGATTCCAGAAATTCAATGCAAGAACTGAACCTTAAAAGGTGTTAAGGAAAATAAACAAATCAACTGCACAGGAAATTCCACCACAATCACACTTGACTTCTCAGCACAAATTCTTAAGTTAGGGAGAGTTTGGAGTGAAGTATTTCAAGCTATAAAAGAAAATATTCTCCAACCAAGAATGATGTAACTTGGAAAACAATCTTTCAAAACTGATGGAGAAATAAAATACTTCCATGACAAAAAAAAAATCTGAGGAGATTTATGATCACAAACCAGTATTCCAAAATATTTTGAAGGACATTATAGAAAAAAACAACAAGGACTACAGCTCCATGAACCCAACAAAAGTAATCCACCAGGCAAGGTACACAATTAAAAGGAGGAGTAGTGAAAGAGGAAAAATAATATGACAAGCATTTCAATACATATCAGTTATAAACATCAAAGATAATGGTCTGAATTCACCAATCTAAAGACCCAGACTGGCAGAATGGATCAAGATACAAGATCCAACAATATGCTGAATAGGAAAAACACATTTAATTCAAAAGCGAATTCATGGACTGAAAGGCAAAGAATGGAAAACTATGCTCCACGCAACAGAAACTCAGAAAAAAAGCAGGAGTAGCTATTCTATTTTCAGACAAAGTGAACTTCCGGTTAAAATTCATTAAGAGAAACAAAAAGATCACTACATCCTTGTAGAGGGAACAATGTAAAAGGAAGAAATAAAAATCATACATACATATGTGATAAACACACAACTATATAAATCAAATATTAATGGACATGAAAAATCAAATAATCACTAATAGAGTTTTATTGGGGAATCTCAATAAACCACTGGCATAAAACAGCAGATCAACTAGACAAATAATCAACAGAGAAATATTGGGAATGAACTGAACTTTTAAAAAAATTTATTTAGTAGATGTCTACAGAGAACTTCACCCCACAACATCAGAAAACACATTCTTCTCAGCTGCACACTGGATGCTCTCTAAAATAGACCACATGTTAGCTCATCACATGCTTAATAAATGCAAAGGAATTGAAATTACCCCATGCATTACCAAACCATAGTGCAATGAAACTGAATATCAATGGTAAAAAAAAAACAACAAAAACATGTGGAAATTAAATAACACCATCCTGAACAACAAATGGGTCATGGCTGAAATTAAAGAAGAAATTAGAAAACTTTTACAATTAAGTGATAATAATCATTCAATATGCCAGAACTTGTGGGATGCAATGAAAGGGGTCCCAGGAGGGAAATTTATAGTAGTGAGTACCTGTATCAGGAAAATAGAGCACATGCAAATAAACAACATAATTGCAAACCTAAAATTTCCAGAAAAAGAAGAGCAGGCTAAAAGAAAAGCCCACACAAGGGGGGAAATTATGAAGGTCAGAGCACAAATTAATGCATTGGAGTCTGAAAAGAAAATCAATAAATGAGAAAGATGATTCTTTGAAAGTGTAAATGAAATCAATAAACCTTTAGGTAATTTTATCAAAAAAAGGAAAATACTCAAAGGCACGCAATTAGTAATAAAAAGGGTGAAATCACAATGGACTCCAAAGAAATCCAGATGATGATTTGTACCTACTTTGAGAACTTGTACTATGATAAAATGAAAAATACAGAAGAAATGCACAGATTCCTCGATACAAATGAATTACCTAAGCTGAATCAAGAAGATACAAAATTCCTAAATAATCCACTATCAATCAGTGAAATAGAATATGTAATTTAAAACCTACCAACAAAGAAAAACCAGGCCATGACAGATTTCTTTCTGAATTCTACAAGATATGTAGTAAAGACCTAACTCCACTACTTTTCAAACTTTTTAATGAAACTGAACGGGAAGCAATTCTCCAAAATTCATTCCTGGAAGCAAGAATTACCTTGATATCAAAGCTGGAGTAGGACCCAACTAAGGAAAGAGAACTACAGGTCAAACTTCCTAATGAAGATAGATGCAAAACTCCTCAATAAATACTGACTAACAGAAGGCAGCAACTCATCAAGAAGATTATACACCATGATTAAGTTTGATTAATGACAGGCATACAGGGATGGTTCAACATACATAAATCAATAAATGTAATACACCATAATAACAGAGAGTAGGACAAAAATCATATGATCATCTCAATACATGCAGTAAAAGCTTTTGAAAAGTCCTGTACACAGTCATTTAAAAAAGTACAGAAAATTGGAACAGATAGTCTTTATCTCAATCTAATAAAAGCCATCTATGACAAATGAAGAACCAACATCATACTAAATGGACAAAAAGAGAAAATTTCACCCTCAAATCAGGAACAAGACAAGAATGTCCACTACCCCCACTCTTATTCCAAGTCCTGGAGATTTTAGCTAAAGCAATTAGACAAGAGAAAGAAATAAATAAAATAAAGGTAGGAAAGGAAAAAGTTAAATTATCATTATTGGTAGATGACATGATACTCTATTTAGAAGACCACAAAAACTTCACTGAAATGGCTACATGTAATGAAAAAATTCAATAGCACAGCTAGATACAAAGTCAACAGTCAAAAATCATTAGCCTTATATTTTACACGAATAACAAACAGTCGGAGAGAAATTAGGGAGATAATATCTTTCACAATAGCTTCCAAGAAAATGAAATCCTAGGAATTAATCTAATGAACAATGTAGAAGACCTCTAGGTTAAAAGCTACTGTACTATAAGAAAGGAGATTTGATAGGATATCAGAAAATGGGTAGATATTCCTTACTCTTGTGTAGAAGGGACCAATGTAGTGAAAATGACCATACTTCCAAACTTTTATACAGATTTAAATCAATTTTGATAAAAAATTCCAACAGCATCTCTCACAGATTTAAAGAAAACCATACTAAAATTCATTTGAAACCAGTAGAGACCTAGAATAACAAAGGCATATCTGGGTAACAAAGGCAAGGCCGGCCACATCTCATCCCTGACTTAAAAATATACCATAAAGTTACAGTGATAAAAACAGTGTGGTACTATCAATAGAACACACTTGAAGATCAATGGAACTGATAAGAACATGCACAAAAACTCCAGACATATGCATGCACCTTATCTTTGACAAACGTGCCAAACACATTCACTGGAAGAAAGATAGCTTCTTTAATAAATAGTGCTGGAAAAACTGTCTTGAAGATGCTGAAGATTAAAACTGGGCCCATGTATTTCACCATATACTAAACTAAATTCAAAGTGAATTAAATGTCTAAATATTGAAAAACAAACATTGAATCATCTGAAAGCTAGAATAGGTAAAACTATTGAAGACATTGGTATAGGCAAAGACTTTATGAATAAAACTCCTATCACACAGGAACTATCACAACAAATCAACAACTGGGATTTCATCTGTATTAAAAAGCTTGTGTATGGTAAGAGAAACCCCAAAGAGAGTGAAGACACAACACACAATGTGGGAAAAAATACTTATCTGCTCTTTCTCACACAAAAGATTCCAATTGAGAACATATAAAGACTTAATAAAATCAGAACTCACAATTTTAAAGACACAGTCCAAATATGGGCAATTAAGATGAACATACACTTCTCAGATGAAGAAATACAAATGACAAAAAAAAATGAAAAAATGGTGAACATCATTGGTCATTCAAGAAATACAAATTAAAACAGCACTGAGATTCAATCTCACTTCAGAAAAATGGCTATCATCAAGAAATAAATCTATAACAAATGCTGCAGGAGTTGTAGGGAAAAGGTAAGTCTTTCCAAAGCTGGTCCGGAGTG
Organism: Dinomys branickii; assembly: GCA_004027595.1. Classification (NCBI taxonomy): domain Eukaryota; kingdom Metazoa; phylum Chordata; class Mammalia; order Rodentia; family Dinomyidae; genus Dinomys; species Dinomys branickii. Next base: position 7,578 of record PVLD010033070.1, read on the forward strand.
TAGACTGGTGTAACCACTGTAGAAATCTGTGTAGAAATTCCTCATAAAACTAGGATTAGAAGTCCCATCTGACCCAGCTATTCTCCTCATGGGTATCTTCCCAGAGGAATTAAAAACACACCACAGCAATATATGTACACTCATGTTTATAGAAGCAAAAATTTGCAATAGCTAAATCTCAGAAACAACCCAAATGTCCATCAACCAAGGAATGGATAAAAATATGTCAGTTTATTCTGTGGAGTACTGTTCAGTCACAAAAAGGATAAACTTGAGAATGTTATAGGTAAATGGATGCAACTCGAGACCAGACCATACTCATAAGTAAAATAAATCACTCTCATATGTGAAAATATCATATTATCTCTCTAATGCAAGAAGCTGAAAGAATAAATGTGACCCAAATTCTACAACAGATATTGTGAAATGAGAAGAAATTGTTCAAAAAGTAAGAATATTTGGGATGAGGGAAAGGAGAAGAAAGACAGGAAAAAGGAAATATAGATATAAATATATGTATATATGATAGTGAAGATAGTTTGACTAATTTCTCTTAGTTCATTGTAAACGAAGTTTGTGCTAATATTGTTTGGACACCTTTTCATGCCTGTATCTAGTACTCTGAGTAACTATTTTGAAGATAACAATACACAATATATTAACCATTGCTACTCTCCTATTACCTTGTTATGAAATATTGTTTTAGTTTGTAATCTGTAAAATAAAATTCTTTAGAAAGGGAGAAAATAGGGGAAAGAAAAAAGAACATCAAATGAAAAACTAAAAATATGGCTCATACTCAGAAAAAAAATTACATTTTCTCTCTGATCTCAAGCATATGGTTAGATTCTGGGACACAATTGTGGAGCACTGTCCAATCCAAGATATGTTCCGGGCCTTGCCAGCAGGCACAGAAGGTAGTCACAGCCCATATCCATGCTGAACTCAGTCACCAGCAACCAGGTAATAGGGAATAGAATTAGGGTAAGAATGCTGACCCAGGGCTTTCAAATTCATGGAGATTTGGGCTGAACCTGGCTTCTGGCCATGGGGTGGAGTCTAGGCCATTTATTTTAAAGCATCCTGGGTGCCTCTTGCTGGCCTGACAATAGCTCTCTAAGCCTGTGTATCTTTTGTGACTGACAATCACTGTAGATGTATAAAATTTGGAGTCCTGCAATAAAGCCAGTTGTGGCTGTTCTGAGACCTATGCTCTATTGATTCCCTCCCTGGCATAGCATCCAAGCACTCAGTTCAAGAGGTATTGCTGGAGTCACACACCAACTGTTACAACTGACAGCATCTGCTGCTCCATTTCACCACTGTGCTTCTCCCTGAGGGATTTATAAATTGATTCTTTAACTCTTTTTCTTTTAAAGTCAGCTCTCCATTCTCACAAGTCATAATCCAGGAGCCAGAGAGAAAGTGAAGTTTTCCCCTTCCTATTTCCATGTTATATTTTGATTCTTCAATTCTTCTGCAGGCTGCAACTTTTGCATTACATCTTTCTTAAATTCCAGGATTCCACCACCTTCCTTCTTTTCTTGGCCTTGTTATTGTTTACCAGTGTCTCAATTTTGAACCCCACAGAGGCTGATTGGTTGATTTTTATCACTCTGCTATCTTCTATCTTCTTGAATGTCCTTAATCCATATTTTGAACAAATGAAAACAAAGATACAGAATGCCAAAAGCAATAACACACAACCAAAGCAGATCTTACAAAAGAATTACCAAAATGCATGCTTATATTGTAAAAAACAAGGTGAAATTACTAAACTAAGCTTTGATTTAAAAAACTAGAAAAAATAGTAAAGAAACAATGATAAGGAAAGAGAAAACTCAGTGTTCCTATAGAAATAAGTAAAAGAAAAAAACATTTGGAGAAAAAACCAACAGAAACAAAGGTTTGTTTGAATCTATCAATAAAATTGACAGAAGGTAAACTTTTATCTAAGTTATTTACCATGATAGACTCATTCAGTACAATATGCTATATTAACAGAATGATGCACAGAAACCCAATTATTTAAATTTACCCAAGAAGAAATGTTTTATCAATAGCCAATTGCTTTTCATGAGAAAATAGTAATAGAAGTAAACCATCAAGCCCATAAAAGTCTATTGATGAAAATCAATAGCAGCAAGTCAGCACAATAGAAAAATCAACACAAGAAAATCATACAGTTCCTGGTCATCAAAAATGAACCAACTGAATAAAGAAATTAGTAAAAGAGTACCTGTAACAATAGCTATAAGAAAAATTTAGAAATTAACCTAACAAATAAGTGAAAAAAAAATCACTTCTAAGGAAAATTATAGAACCCTAAAAAAGGAGATAAAAGATGATACCAGAAATTTATAATAGCTAAATCATGGAAGCAAACCAAATGTCAATCCACTGAGGACTGCATAAAAAACTTGTGGAATTTTTATATAATGGAATATTACTCAGCTATGAAGAAAGATATACTGGTGGCTTTTATAGATTAATGGTCATAACTAGAGACCATACTCATAAGTGAATTAAATTAGACCTGCATGTGTAAGCAATGCGTTGTCTCACTAGTGTAAGAACCTGAAAGAGTGAATAAAACTTTGGAGGTATGACAGACATTGTGAAGCAAAAGGAAACTGCTCAAAAGTAAAGAGCAACTGGGATGAGGGAAAAGAGAAAAGAAAGAAGGGGGAACTATGTATATATGTATATACAGGATAGCTAACATAGTTGTACTACTGACTTCTATCACTTTATGGAAATGAAAAGTTAATGATTAATTGATCAATCTCGCATGTCTCTGTTTGTTTTCCTGAGTAATCACTTTGAAGTTATCAATATGTAATACAACAGCCATTGTCAATTCCCTGCCACCTTGTCTATAATTCAGTATTGCTTATATTATTCTTGTGCCATTTTGTAAATGGATGTTCTTTGTTAATATGTTTTTGTTCTTTTATTTTTAAAATAAAAAACGGAAATATATCCTCTGTTGTTGGATAAGCAAAGACAATGTTACAATAATGGCTGTACTACCTAAACTGATATATAGATTTTAAACAATTCCAATCAAAATTCCTATGGGATTCCTCACAGAACTAGCAGCAGCTATCATAAAATTCATATGGAACCATAAAAAACTCAGAATAGCAGAAGCAATCCTCTGCAACAAGAACAAAACAGAAAGCATCCCTGGTTTCTAGTTATATTGCAAAGCTACATTGATAAAAACAGTGCAACACTCACAGAGGAAGCAAGCAAGCAAAAAAGAAAGGAAGGAAGGAAGGAAGGAAGGAAGGAAGGAAGGAAGGAAGGAAGGAGTGGAACAGAACAGAGCCAAAATCATATGCTCAAAGAAAGATACACTGGCAAATGGGGCTAGGAAAACTGGTCAAATACTTGTAGAAAATTGAATCTGGAAACGTATATTTATTAAACATGAATTAAATAAAACAATGTGTAGTAAAATAAGACAAAATGAATTGAAGACCTAAATATTAAATTTAAAAATCTGCTTGAAAGTAAAGTGGTTAAAATTTTTGAAAATTTAGGCACGGGGAGTGCCTTTCCATACAGAACAAAGAATGCATAAGAAATAAAACCAAGAATCAATAAGTGGCATTATACCAAATTAGAGAAATCAAAATTGAAAAAAGAAAAACACTGAGATTTCCTGTTACTCCAGAATGAATGGCTATCAACAAGAAATCAAATTACAAGGGATGCTGGCAGGGCTGCTGGGAAAGAAGAGCTCTTCTACATTGTTCATGAGTATATAAATTAATACAAATAGTATAGGAATCAGTATGACTATTTTTCAAAGAGCTAAAATTAGAAACTCCATTGGACCCAGCTATTCCTTTTCCAGGTATCTTTCCAAAAGAATAAAGAAATCATATTACATTGACACATGCATACCCATGTTTATAGTAGCTAAATCTCAATAGCAGTCTATATGTCTATCAACAGATAAATGGGTAAAGAGAATGTGGTATTTATACACAATGAAGTACTATTCTGTCATCAAGAAAGCCAAAAGTGAATTTTTTGTAGAAAATGGATACAGTTTGAGAGCATACATTTAAGTATAACAAACACGCAGAAATACAAATAATAGAGAATTTATTTTGTTTAATTAAATAAGTTTATTGGTACATTTTAGGTATATATAATGATCATATTCATTATAGGAAGTTTGGGGGAAAAAGTCTGAAACTATATCATGTACAGATACAAATTCCTAATAAAGTTTTGAAAAGCAAAATAAAAGGTAGAAAATAGAGAGCTCTTTCGCCTTTGGGAAAGGGACCAAGCGTTGGAGGGAAGGAAGAAGGTGCAGAGGGAGAGAGTGCAATCACAAGGTCCTGACCTTGATTCCCAGTACTGCCTGAAATACAGATATATTCATCAAGAGACTTTAAGGCTTAGCATATTGAAAATTAAAAACATTATTGAAATAAATAAAAAACCAAAGCCAGGTAACTTATTCTAGCCTATCTTCACAAAATCTAAGACTTAATATGATCAATTTGGCAATAATCCTCAAAATGACTTATAGTTATGCTAAAATTATTGTTGGAACCTCAGCTTGCTTGCTGTAATAATTCACAAACCTACCTTAAATTTGTTAGTGAAATGGAGTAGTTAAACTTTTGAAAAGAACTCACTAAAGAAAAATATTCTGCTTTCAAAATTTACAGTAATAATGGTGATGTAGTACAAGAATAAAAATAGTCATACATGTCAATGGAGGAGAACCAGGAATATGGAAATAAACTCATGCATTTTTGTCATTAATGACAACAGTGCAGGATAGGATATTGTTTTTAATAACCGGTGGTTAGTTCATTAGAAAATACATGAAAAAGAGTAAAAGTCAACATTCTAGCTTTGTCCATATATGAAAATTAACTCTAATTACAACCTTGTAAGTAAAACAACAAGATGTTGGCTTTAAATGAATGCCTGGACTAAAGAAATGGAATGGACTACTCCAAAGTAACCTCATGTATTTGCAGCCAGGTAATACACAACAAAGATGTCCCATACATACACTAGAGAAAGCAAGTGGTGTCTGGCAAACTGGGTTTCCACTTTTGGAACATTAGAACTTTACCTCTAGTTGTCGCCATGCTGAAAATGGACCAGAGACCTTATAGAAATGTTAAAAATATAACACAAAAACATAGCAAAAGCACATTAGTACCTCAGGTGGACAATGTTTTTCATAAGACCCCAAGATTATAGTTAAGAAAAGCAAAAATATGTGAATAATATTGAACAAAATTATTTCTTCATCACAAAGTAAACTATGAACAGAACAAAGAGATATCCTAGAGAATGAAAGAAAATAACTACCAACTATTTATTTGACAAAGGATTAATATCAGTATATATGAAGTATAAACAAAGCAAATAGTTAAATTTAAAAATGAGAAGATAATCTGAATATGTAAGTTTAAACAAAACACAGATTCTAGAGCAGTTAACAAAACCTGAGGAGAATAGAGAGCCATGAGAAGTAGATGACTAATTGGTATTAAGCAATAATTTGATAGAAGAAAGAAGTGCTAGCATTCTAGTGCAATGTATGACTATAATTGATACTGACCATGTAGTATATATTTGTTAGAATGTTAGAAGGAAGAATTGCTATTTCCTCCATGAATGAATGACAAATGTTCGAGGAGAAAGGTTTACCATGATTTTAAATTAACAGAAAGTACATATGTATTGAAACATAATATTGCAACTCACAAATACATGTGGCTTTCACATATCAGTTAACCTTTGTAAACATAAGTCTATAAACCTATTAGAAAAGATGTGCTTTAGAACATTCAATGGACAAAGATATTTTTAACAAGCCTTCAAGAGAACAGGGAACAAAACCAAAAATTGACAAATAAATGAAATCAAAATAAAAGGTTTCTGCCTAGCAAAGGAAAAATTCATCAGATTAAAGAGAACCTACAGAAAGAGGGAAATTGTTTAAAAATTACATGTGAGAAGGTGTTAATACTGAAAATCAACAAGAAATTTAAGAAAGCGAAAAATCATAACACCACAAATAACATGACTAAAAATGAAAAATATACATCATACAAATGGCCAATAAATATATTACTAATCATTAGGGAAATACAAATTAAAACCACACTATTGCTTCAAGATCCAACTCAAATTAGAGATCAAGAGATGTAGTGATGGGTGTGGAAATGGAGTATAAGGTGATAACAAATGAGCTAAGATGGATTATGTAGAGTAAAAACTCCTCACAAAGAATGTGACCATCATTTAGTATACGAATGTCATAACAAAATGAAAATATATAGGGACTACAAAATAAAATTTGGCATCGATGGACAATGAATTTTAGCAGTACAGTAAAAATCAGTAAATGTGCAAAAATTTTTTCTTCAAAATATTGCACTGAGAAATCTGAATATTCAAGCGA
>PVLD010033071.1:0-14031 GCA_004027595.1 Dinomys branickii
ACCAGAAAAAAAAAAAAAAAAACTTCTCAACCTTGGGCCAGAGCCTGGCAGGTGGGGCAGAGTCAGCAGGGTCACCTGGGACCCTCAGACACCTGAAGCAGTAGCACGCTTCCTTGTTAGCAGGAGCCCAACCACAGGACAGGCAAACCCAGATCATAGGGTCTGTCTCAGAGCCACAGGCGCAGAAGGTGAAAAGCCATCCCCGTCTTCCAAACCTGGCCAAGGGCATGCAAACACAGGACATCCTGTTCACGATCTCAGCAGCCCTCGCCAAGGCTATCATGCCAAGACAAAGGATCCTCCTAGACAGCCCCTCTTACCACCCACACTGCCCAGCCCTGGCTCCTGACTCCACAGAGCAGGTGGCACCTACCAGATGTCCATTCTACCTGGACCTGCAAGCGCCATGACATTCTTACCCCGACCCAATTGTCTCTGAAGTCTCACAACGTGCCTGTCAGATCCTGTTACTGCTTCCCTTTCACTGAGACTCAGGTTCGGCAATCTACCAAGGTCACACAGCCTGGAGTACCAGCCCCAGAATGCACCCAGGCCTTCAGACACAAAGCCTCTGAATCACATCCCTATCCCTTGTCTTGAGCTCTTCAGGCCTGCAAGAAGACCTGGCCCAGGCTGCAAGGGGTCTGGTCCCAGGAAGCAGCTGACATGCCTCCCTGGGGTTAGTAGCTTCGAGTTTGTCTCCTACCAGGGCCCCCCACTGTTCCCCATTATTCCATAGATGGACACACAACAGGTCAGAGCAGGCCACTGTTCTGACCCAGTTGCCTCCTAGGCAGAGAAAAAAAGTGAGGTCCAGAGAGGGAAGTGGACAGCACGAACTCAGTGCAGTACCAGCAGTGGTCACACCAGAAGCCAGGGCCATGACCTCGGGCTCAGCTCCTAGCCTCTCCACACCTCAGTTGCCTCATCTGTAAAATGAGGCAAAGTCCTTCCGCCTCTGACCCAGCGCTTAATTCCTTGGAGTCAGCCTCAGACGGCCAGACTCCACCCTCCTTGGACTCAACAACCTCCCTGACCATAAACAGGAAGGACAGGAAGGAGCTGGGGAGAGAAGGCCCCGCTGGCAGCTGCAAGGGGTAAGGGCAGGAAGCTGCTCTGGGCCCTGGAGACCTGTCCCAGGCGCCACCGCCGCCCCTACTCCCCTGAAAACACGGGGCCAGGACTGACGAGTCACTCCCAACTGGGTGGAATTCCCCCAGGCCACTGAGGTGGCCTTGGTTGGGTAACAATTCTCTCTGAGCCTCAGTTTCCCCCCAAGAAACGAGGAAAATTTAAAGCGGTCCCTGCTAGGAGCCATTAAAGAGACCAGTGAAAGTCTGGTCCACCCGGCACGCGAAGGAGGCGCAGGTGCCGTCGGGCTGGCATCCTCGCGGCTATCCGAGGTCCTCTTCGCCCGGCTCCACGGAGCTAGGACAGCAGCTCCCTTGCGCACAGATCTGGGGGAACTCCGGCCCGGGGGGGGCGCGCGGGCGGCGACAGGGGTTGCGGGGGACCGCGGGAGCCCGGCCAGCCCGGACCTTCCCCCAACACAGGCTGCTCACCGGGGCCGACCTGGACGCTACTGCAACCCGGTAGCGGGCAGTCGCGGCCTCTGCCCCCGCGGGCCCGGCCCAGAAGGGGCTCCCACTCTTCCTGAGGTTCCGCCATCTGAGCTACACGCGACCCGCGAGAATCCACCTCCAATGCGCAGGCGCGCGACTCTCCCCGGAGGCGGAGCAACCGCCCTTCAACGCAAGAGAAATGCTTCACTGCCGGCCAATGAGAACAAAGGGCTGGTGCGTGGGGCGGGACTCAGTTTCCTTCTACGGGCAGAGTGGCTTTCAATATCGAGGTCTCGCTCAGAATCTTTAACAGAGTGGTTCCTGGCTTGAACCCTTGCCTACCTACTGAATTCGAAACTCTTGAGGTCACCTGTTTTGATCTTGACTTTTTTTGTGGGTTGTTTTTTGTTTATTGAAACCAGGTTTCACTGTGTAGTTCAGACTGGCGGTGAACTCACCATGTAGCCCAGGCTGGCCTCAAACTCACAGCAATCGCCTTGTCTGTCTCCCGAGTGCTGGGATTACAGGCATGCGTCACTATGCGCGGTTTTAACCTGCATTCTGGGTGATTCAGCTGCATGTAAATGTTAGACGCAAGGCTCCAAAATTGAACTTGAGCTTATTTTCTGATAATAATGAAATTAGGGAACCCAAATACAATTAAAGGGATAAAGTTTTAAAACACAAACGACAAACTGAAAAATATTTACACACGTATAAATGTTTTCAACATTAATTAAAACAGCTTGTGATGGTTTTCTACTGCTGCCAGGACAAATTTCCAGAAACAGCGTAGAACAGCATATCTACTATCATTGGAACAACGGCAGCTCACAAGGAAGATCGCAAACTCCTGAAGCTTCCCGTGCTGTGCACCTTGAGACCATTGTATTAAGTGAAATAAGTTGGGACTCACAAGCTTAAATAGCCCATGGTTTCTCTTACACAGTGAATGTGATCACTATGTACTAGCAACTGTACTAAAACAAAATAAAACGGCACTGATAACTCCCATTTGATATCTGTTAGCCTTGAAGGTCAGAAGTCCAGCCGCGGAACTCTTTTAAGTGTGGCCACTTTGGGCTCTTATCTGAGGTAAAGAAAATACACTTCCAGGCTCACCCAGATGCTAGTAGAATTGATTTCTGTGGGGCTGGGACTGAGATGCACATTCACTTGCTGGATGTTGGTCAGAATTGTGCTCAGCAAGCACAGACCGAATCCTTTGTCTTCGAGTGAGATGCTTCAAGGTGCAGCCAGGTGCTTTGATTCTCTGGCCTCCCCTTCCACTGCATCTCTGCCATCTCTTCCTCTTGTTGGGGGGTGAGGGGTTAAAAACATAATATTTATCATCTTAACCTTTTTTTATATGTTTGGTACTGAGGAGGAACCTAAGGCCTCCACACCGAGCAACGCCCTCAGCTCTTTTTTAATTTTTCAAGACAGGAGCTTGTTAAGTCATTAAATTGCCCAAGTTAGGCCCAAACTTGCAATCTTCCTGCCTCAGCCTGCCAGTGATAAGGTTTTAAGTGTACCACTCAGGGATATTATGCAACTGACACCACCATCTGTCCCCAGAACTCTTTCCTTTTGAAAAACTCAAACTGTACCATTCTCAGAATTACAATTTAATTTCACTATATACTTCAAGCTGTCCTTGAACTCACTATATAGGCTAGGCTGGCCTCGAACTTACTATGATCCTCCTGCTTCAGCCTCCCAAGTGCTGGGATTACAGGCCTGGCTTGGTTACATGATCTTAATTGGCTGTATTTTCAGTTCTGGAATCAGGCAACACTGCATTCCATGAAACATTCCCAATACATGCTCCAGTGAACAGAACAGAGGAGATTGGGTTTACAAACAGAAAAGAGCTGAACAAAGCAGAAACAAAAAGGAGACAGGGACCAGGGATATAGCTCAGAGGCACAAGTGCCTGCCTGGCAAGTGCAAGGTCCTGAATTCAATTCCTGATGTTAAAAAAAAAAAGGCGATAGGTCATTTTAAAGTTACTTGCCTCATAAGGAGGGAGAACAGCAGGAAGAACAATTTTTTAGAGAGCATCAGGTTACTTGTGGTTTTAGAGAAAGAGAAGGCAGACAGAACTTCATTATTTACCAATTGAAATTTACCAGTCTGGGAGATTTGGCTATTGTCTTTCTAATCATGATTTCCCCAGAAAGTCAGATAAACAGCTTAGTTTCAGGTTGGTGAAGTGAACTTTAGAGTGATCCATGGGGGTCCAGCACAAGGTCTTAGTCCAGAGCAATGGCCTCCTGTCACTTTTATTTAATACCACTGAACACTAATTCCCAAATTTCCCCTCTGCTGGCAACCCCCATTCTGCTTTCTATCTCTAAGACTTTGATCACATATTCCAGGCACCTCCCTAAAGTGCATACAGCGTTTTTCCTTTGATGACTTGCTTCTTTCCCCGAATATCATGTCCTCAAGGTTCACCCTTGTTGGAGAGGCAGGATTTCCTTCCCTTTTGTGCAGACTGAATAATATTTTATTTTGCTGATGCTTTCATTTACCAGAGAGCAACTTCTGCCTTCTGCCTGTAGTGAGTAATGCTGCTGTGAACACAAATGTATGCACAACCCTTTCGGACCTGCTTTCAATTTGAGGGCGGTGGACCCAGGGGTGTGTGAAGTTCTCTGAAGAGACTGCGTCTGAAACTCCTCCAGATTATTTGACTTTGACCTTGGCTGCGAACATCAGAATTGTGGAGAGATGGAATTTTGTAGGTCAGGAACCAGCTCTATCCTGGGCTATCATCTGTACTTTAACAGCCGATTACTTTGACTTCTGGGTCTGACCTAACATTCTTGTGACTAATGCATAAACTTCTTGGAATGTATCACTAAACTTAGCTGACCTACAGCCTCCCCCAAGCTTAAGGCTAAGAATGCCCTACAATAACAGCTGAACCGGTGGAAAGTGTTTCCCCGTCTTGTGTTTTCCATGGCCTGATGCGCCCCAACACACACACACACCCCGCCCCCGTGTGACTGAGACACTTAGTGATTTATGGCTTTCTTTTGTTCTGTGACTGTAAAGTTCACGTAACCTCTATTTTCATTAAAACTGAGTCGTTATTTTACATTGACAAGGAGAATTGCTGGATCATATGGGAATTGTATTTAAATTTGGGGGGGAACCATTATACTGTTTCCCACAGTGGCTATGTGTTCCACGTCCCCAACAGTGCACGCAAGTCTAAATTTCTCCCCATCATCAGCGACGCTTGCCACTTCCTGTTGGGTGTAGGGCAGCTATTCCAAGGGCTGCGAGATGGAGCTCAGTGAGGCTTTGCATTTCCCTCTGATTATGAAGCTGCTGTAGCCCTTTGTATGTCTTCTTCAGAAAAACGTGCATGCAACTCTTTTGCCCATTTCTAAATCAGGTGTTAGGGTTTTTGTTTTTGTATTGTTTTTGTCAAGTTTTAGTTCTCTATTCCGCACCAAAATCCTTTATCAGATATATGATTTGCAAATACTTGCTCTCATTACGTGGGTTATTTTTTACTCTATTGTCTTTTGGGGGGATTGGTGTTTTGTTTTGTTCTGTTCTGTTTTGAGGATCTCACTATGCAGTTCAAGCTGGCCTTGAACTGACTTTGTAGCCCAGGCTGCACTCAAACTCACCGTGTTCCCCCGCTTCAACCTCCCAAATGCTGGGATTACAGGCGTATCCTCTGTGCCCAGCTCCCATTGTCTTTTGATGTGGTTGGTTGGTTTGTTTGGTTTTTGTTTTTAGTTTTGTGGTGCTGGGAATGGAACCCAGGGCTTGGTGCATGCGAAGCAAAAACTCTACCATTGAGCCACATCCTCAGCCCTTGATGTATAAATGTTGTAATTGTCATTAAGTCCACTGGGTCTGTTTTGCTGCTTGTGCCTTTGGTATCACAGCCAGAAATATCATTGTCAAATCTGCTGTCAGGAAGCTTTTGCCCTATGTTCCAAGATCTCTTTGCTTTTCAGGGTTCATGTGACTGCATTGAGCCCACTGGATAATCCGGGACAATCTCCCTATTTTAAGAACAGCTGACTAGGGCTGGGGATATAGCTCAGTGGAATAAGCGCCTGCCTAGCAAGTACAGGGTCCTGAGTTTGATCCCCAGTACCGCCAAAAAAAAAAAAAAAGAACAGCTGACTAGTAACTCTCTTTCTGCAAAAATTCTTTGCCATCTAACCCAACCTAACCTAACCAGGGGTACAATGCCAGTGGCAGAAGATCAGTAAAGAAAAAATTCCCGCAGCTGCTCCCCAGTGGGCCCCGCGGCTGCCCCACAGAGGGCCCCGATGCTGCTCTGCAGTGGGCCCCGCAGCTGCTCCGCTGCTGCTCCGCAGTGGGCCCGGTGGCTGTTCCGCTGAGGGCCCCGCTCAGGGCACCTAATGGACTGGACCCGCCCCCACCCATAGCACGACAACAGGGTGGAGCCGGGCGGTCCGCTGTGAGCATATGTGCTTTCCCACCTCCAACCATGGCAGTTTGTACACACCCATGTATGTTATAGTATAGTCTGAGGCAGCTATATCTCTTCCCAAGGCGAGAGTCCAAGGATATAGATAAACCCAGGAGTACAGTTATTATCACAGGGAAGATGACTGATTGAGTGGTAGGGCAACGGAGATGAGGGAGGAGAAAAATTGAATGATCAAATGGGCCATCATCTGTGTAACTGAGTTACAAAGGTGAAGGTAACATTATGTAGGACAGCATCTGGAGCTAATTGCCTTCTCTGTTCTCTATAATTCTGTATTTCCTCAATCGTTTTTGTATTAACAGAAGTGAAGATAACTTTATATTATACAGCATCCAGTGCAAATTCCCTACTATCTTCTCTACAATTTGGTATTTCCTTTAATGTTTTTGTGTTAACTAATGTGAAGATAACTATGCAATACAACATCCAGTGCTAATTCCCTACTATATTCTGTATAACTTTGTATTTTCTGTATTGTTTATGGTTTTTCTGGTTCATATGTCTCCATTCTTTTGTCTTTAAAATAAAATTTAAAAAAAAAGAAAAAATTAAATTCCTCATAGGTGGGAAAGAGCAACCACAGATAACAATAAGGAATTCTGGGAACAAAACTCTACCTCACAGAAATACAGAGAAACAAATTCAAACCACAGAAGACATCAACCAGCAAATATTCAAAAGCCCTGAAGGGCAGGAAGGAGTATAGTTATCCCAGTGGGGTAGAGGAAAAATCACAAGCCATGGACAGAAGTTCAAGTGTGTGTATTTGTTTGTTGAAATGAGGAGCATGCCCTTTAAAACCTGACAAAAGTAACCTGTTTTTATTTTGAAAAGGATGCATGCTAGGCATGGTGGTGGACATCTGTAATCCCAACACTCAGGAAACTGAGGTAGGAAGATTGCTGAAAGTTTGAGGCCAGCCCGAGCTACATAGTTCAAGGCCAGCCTGAACCACACAGTGAGACCCTGTGTCAAAAAAAAAAAAAAAAAAAAAGAAAATCCCCAGTGAAATATTTTTATTGCAACTAAAGAATCCCTGGATATCTGGGGCAAAGTCCAGAGGCCAGCATGGAATGTGGTTTCCACTAAGTCTGTAGGCTGATTTTGTGTCTAGCCTGGTTTGGGTGCCAGGGCTGCTCACAGAAAAGTCACAAAATACAAAGACAGAAATAAACGTGGGGCAGGGCAGTGTGGTCCCACAAGGGGGCGCTGAGTCTCAGATGCAAAGTCCTGTCCCTGTTTTTTTGTTGTTTTGGGATTTTTGTTTGTGTTTTGGTTTCTGTTTTTTTGTGGGTTTGTTTTTTTTTTTTTTTTTTCTAAGACAGGGTCCTGCTGCATCATTCAGGGTGACTTTGAACTCACTATGTAGCCCTGGCTGGCCTCAAACTCATGGCAATCATCCTTCCTCAGCCTCCCCAGTGCTGGGATTACAGTCATGTGCCACCACCCTCAGCTTGCCCTGTCTCTGTTTTAGCAGAATGTCCACAGTGTGCAGACAGAGAGCCTCTGGGCTGTATCTTCCTTTGGCAACCAGTAGGTCTGTCATCAACTCTGGATGGGCGTCAGCAGGGAGACGACCGGCTATTGGAGTGCTTCAGGTGACCCCATTCATGGGTCTCCTGGTCTGAATTTGGGGCGTGGCACAGTGCTGGCCCCAGAGTAAAATGAAAGAGATGCCAGCCCAGCCTCTGTGGAGCCTCAGGCACATCACAGCCATTCTCCAGGCCTCAGTCTACCCTTCTGTGAGGTGGGAACATAACAAACCCAAGGACCCATGAGAGCAGAAGGGATCTCGCCTGGCACTTAGAAAGCCCAGGGTACTTATGGCCACCTCCCATCCAGGGGCCAACACTGGAGTCCAGGCCCTGGCTCAGACTGTCTCCTATCCAGCTGTCTGCAGGGTCAGTGCAGCCAGCCCTGGCCAGCAAGTGTTGATGGGGTACCTACCATGTGCTAGGCCCTTTCCCAGGCCCTGGGGGTACTACAGGGAACAAGCAGGCCTGCAGCCGGTTCTGTAGTTTCTACTCCTAGGCTGCGCCCATGGGCACAACCCAACCACCTTTGAGCCCTGATTTCCCCATCTTCAAAGCACGGCGGAGAATATCGCATCTGCCCCACAGGGCTGTTGGAAAGATTCAAACAAGATCTGCCTGTGCAGTGTGGGGGAGAGAGAGCTGCTCCATAAGCCAGGCACCCTCCCAGCAGGAGCTCCCTGAGTACAACCCACCTGCCTTCCAGGCCCCCTGTCTGTCTGCCTGCCTAGTCCAACAGAGGAGATGGACTGAACCAAGAATGGTGAGGCTGGGGCAGCATTTCCCACCCTGGAAGGGCGAGGTTAAGGTGTCTGCACCACACCCCTTGCAAGGCTGCACAGGCCTGAAGCTCCCCCTCTTGCTGTAGGGAGGGGGAACCTGAGGCTGAGTCCCCCAAGGCCTCCCCTTTTGCAGCTGAGGACTTCCTGCCTGCCTGCCCATGGATCTTTCTGGTCCCCTAGACGGGGAGGCATGGCGCTGACATCCCTGATCCCACCCCCACCATCTTCTCTTCTTCCTCTCCAACGCTGCCCGCCTCTGCTCTCCACCTCCTCCTCCTCAGCCCAGAGCAGGCAGTCATTCTTCCAAGGGGCTTAGCACGAATAACAAAAGTGGTTCCTCTCTCCCCATCACTCAGGGCACTCAGGAGTATAGAAGCTCTGGGCCAGGACGGGATGAAGACCAGACATCTATTTCTTATTGTACCATGTATCTTGTCCAGGCTCCCTCCTCCTCTGAGCTATTCTGAGCTCGGTGGCAGATGGCTACATAGAGGCCTTGGTGGACTGAGGACTGAGGGCCTCTGTTTCTCCAAAGCTGCTCCCAGGAGGTCTCCCTCAGCTCCCTGCCATGTGGGCCACTCACACAGGGCACCAGCTTTGAGGCAGGCAGGCGAGCCAGCTAGGGAGGACATCCCCAAGATGCAATCCCTGTCCTTTATGATCCACTTTCAGAAGCAACTTCTGTCACTCTTGCAATGTTCTATGGATCAGAAGCAAGCCCCACCCTCAAGAGATGTGACCAACCAGGAGCTGGGATCCTTGGGGATTGTTGTGGACCATAGTGTGTTGCTATAATACAATGACAGGGGCTGGATACTACACTATATAAAGAAAAATTTATTTGGCTGAGAATCACGGTGAAAATTCAAAGAGTAGGTCACAAAATGGCAAAGAAGCAGTCTGGACAGTGTACAGAAGGGGGCGCCACAGCGAGGCGGCCTCAATTTACAACAACGTGCTTTTGCTGACGGACCCACGTGTCCACACTAACATGCACCCCTCATCAGGACAAGACCGGCATAATCTTCCACCAGTCCCCCCCCCCCCGCAAAGGCTCCACCACCTCAACACTGCCATCCTGGGAACCACCAGGCATGTGAATCTCTGGAGACAAAGCACAAGCAACTGTAGCCAGAAGAGGAGACGCAGCGGGCAGGTAGGACTCCAGCACCTCTGTGTGGATTGCGGTCTACGTGGAAACCATGAAACTGCACTTCCTCCTGCATGTGAGCCAGCCCCCCTGGAAGCATCCTCGCCCTCCCAGGGTGGGAAATGCTGCCCCAGCCTCACCATTCTTGGTTCAGTCCATCTCCTCTGTTGGACCAGGCAGGCAGACAGACAGGGGGCCTGGAAGGCAGGTGGGTTGTACTCAGGGAGCTCCTGCTGGGAGGGTGCCTGGTTTGTGTTGTAGAAGACAACAGGGGCCCTTGCACAGAAACTCCACCCCTGACCCTCCCCAGGCACAAAAAGAGGCCAGGAAAGTAGTAAGGGGACCTACTCTCTTCTCTTTATTTTATTATTTATTTATTTACTTTTAGCCTTTGGAGACAGGATCTCACTAGGTAGCCTGTGTAGGCCTCAGACTTATAGTGATCCTCCTGCCTCAGCCTCCCAAGTGCTGAGAGTACAAGTGTGCACCACCATGCCCAACTATTGTCTTTTTCTCTTTAGCTCTTCCCAACACCACATTCGAAACAGGAGCTGACCCACCCTGTACACCTGCCTTTTCCGTAGTGGTGTTTGTGTCTGTCACATCCTTTGGAGCCTTCATCCTTTGGAGAAAAATGTCCTCTTGCTGGGGATACTGACTTTGCTTCACCTTCAATGTTGCCTCCTGTTCTGCCAGGTCGGCTGTCGGAGAACAACTGGGAGCTTTTCCTCCCAGGTTTGGAGAGGCTGCATTAAATGTGGCTGGAATGTCAGAAGCGCAGCTCTGCCAGCTGCCTTACTTTGGGTTAGGTGCTCACTTCCTCTGTGTCTCACTGTCTCGATCCTCTCTTTGTGTTACACAAGATAACTACAGGACTCTCCGGATGAGGCTGCCGGGGGGACTTTAAATAAAGGAGCACTCAGGGAGTGTCACCTGAGACAGCCAAAAGCAGAAAGCAGGGGACACAGGGAGGCGCTGTCCTCTACAAGGACCTGGCTAGGAGCGGAGGTTCACAGCCTGAGGCACTGACCATCTGTGGTCAGACGCTCTCTGCCTGCTCCTTGGCCTCATTTCCTCCCTGGGCATCAGGGCCACCTGAGCACAGACTGGCAGAGCTGGTTTCCTGTTTGGCTGCCTGAGCAGTGGGCATGCGCCTCCCTAGTTCTCTGTATAGGTAGTTCTATGGGTTTTGTGCGTTCACTCGTTTATTTATGCATGCATTTTTTTCAGGGCTGTGGATTAAACCTAGTGGGTCAGACATGCTAGGCAAGTGTTCTATCCCTGAGCTACACACTTAGCTTTTATAATTTTAAGACAAGATCTCACTAAGTTGCCCCTGCCGGACTCAGACATAGGCATCTATTGAGCATCTACTACATGCCAGAACTGTCATAGGCACTACTAATGCAAAAGGTGATCCCTGGAACAGTTTCAAATGATTTCTAAAATCACGTGGGAGAGCCACCTGTGGTGATGTACACCTGTAATCCCTGCACTGGGGAGGCTGAAGCAGGAGGATTAGCATGATTTGAAGCCCACCTGGGCTACATAGTGAGACCTTGTCTAAAATAACAATAAATATCACATAGAAGAAAGCAAGCACAGGGGTCTGGGTATATAGCTCAGTGGCACAAGTGCCTGCCTGGCAAGCACAAGGTCCTAAGTTCGATTCCCAGTTTCAAAAAAAAGAAAGCAAACACCACCAAACCTCATGGTCAAGCAGGCAAACCGTGGGCCCAAGTCACATTTGCTGCCAGCCTCACTCTTGTGGAGCCTCAATCTGTGCATCTGTAAAATGGGACTGGCAGGCAGAGGCACAGTAAGGACTCAGTCACAGCTCCTGTCTTCCCATCCTTTCCTGGCGTACTCATCCCTGAGAAAAAATGGTGCACTGTTTTAAATCATGAGGCATTCTCACATCTTTCCCACACTTCAGCCCTAAAACTACCACCAAAGGCAGCCCGGCAATTTTCCCTCAATTGCATTCAGTGCATTCAGGGAGACTCAGAGAGGCCATGTGCTTTGTCTGTGGTCACACAGCAAGTGAGGGCGCAGCAGAGCCCAAGCCTGGCCTGAGCCTGGAAGCAGAGCCCAGAGGCTGGGCATGGAGCCCAACTCTGGGCGCCTACACAAGGCTCCTGTTCCCTGCCCTGGGGATCGACCCCTGGGAAAGCCAGATGCTTCCCAGGCCAGGCTGGGCTTCACTTTCTATTTTGAGTGTTGCTACCCATGACACAAGCAGCAGGAATGTGGGGAGCCCCGGGTGGCATGTTATGTTGGGAAATGCGTTGCTCCACTCGGTTGTGTTGGCCAAGGGATGGGCAGTTGGGGGTGGGAGGGGGGCTGCGAGGCTGGGCTGCAGCCAGCAGTGGCTCCAAGGGGCTGGGGCGGGGGAGGGGGAGCAGGCTGCATTGGGCCAGCTTGAGGGGGACTGCCTGGTCAGATTGGCCCATGAACAAACGCGTCCTGGTGTCCTAAGCACCTGCGACAAGCAGAAGCTCAAGATGTTTGCTGGGGTAAAGGCCAAGAGGGGGTCGGGGAGTCAGGAAGCAAGCAGGGATCCCACCAAAAATGTGTTCTGGGGCCAGGGAGATAGCTCAGCAGCACAGGGCCTGCTTGGCAAGCACACGGTCTTGAGTTTGACTTCCGGTACCAAAAATAAATAAATAAATAAATAAATAAAGGCATTTTTTCAGCTGCTGGCAACCAGGGTCATTCCGCAGGTGAATCCCTGGGACCTGGCATAGAGGCGCCTGGGAGTGGGGGGTGCCCACAGAGGGCGCCCCACCTAGGGAGGAAGCTGGGGCACTCCCATCCAAAGCAGGCTGTTCCTAGGGCATGAATCTCCCTATGGGGGGCACCTGTCCTGTCCTGGGCCGCTTGTCCAGGATCCATGAGCCACAGCAGGACTCGTTCAGGTCTCAAGTGCACTGTTCACAGCACTCCCAAGTGCCCAGAACCCACAGCCCTACCGCTCGTGGAAGATTAAGTCCTGTCCCGGGGACTGAGAAAGAAAAGTCAGTACACAGAGAAATGAAAAGCACAAACAGCCAGGAGTAGTGGCACACACCTCAGTTCCAGGTGCCAGCTCTCACCGCCTAAGGGAAACCCTGGGCCAACTGTGTAAACCTCCCGTTGCAGAAGGAGGACTCCATGTCTTGCAGATCTGCCCACCCCTCCTGTCAGGAAAGCCTGGAGTGCATGCTGTACGCTGAGCTCAGCCGTCAGCATGAGCAGGAGTCCTGTCCCACTCACCCTCCCGGATGGGCATCCCAGCAACAGGACAGGGTGGCCCTGCTTGCAGCTCTGCTCCCAGAGCCTCCCCAGTGTGCAACAGGGCTCGGAAAGGCACAGACTTCAAAATGTGTCCCGCTGTGTGCGCTCTGGGGTTTCCACCGAGGAGCAGCTCACGGGGGGTGGGTAGGTATCATCAATGCCACAGCTTTTTAAACACCCCTTTCTGCTCCTATTAGGCAAGCAGGTTTTGGAGACAATGGGACAATGATGCCATTGTGTTTTGATCACCCCAACAACTGACAGAGTACTGAGGAGAGCAAAACCAAGAACCCCAAGGCGGCAGCCATCTGGGGACAAGCTGGCAGGGGGTCCACTGTACACAAATGGGGGGATAAGTCACTGACAGCCGCATGACCCACACGGCAGCAACTCTAGGGTGCCCAGAACTGGAGGCCTCCAATCACCAGCATTGCTTGCTGAAAAGCAAGACGGTCCCCGCAAAGGGCAGGAGTCAAAGCTGGAGGAGCCGTGCAGGCTTCTGTCAGCAGCAACGGGCAGAAGGGGCTGACTCGAGCAGGGCCCTGAAACCAGCAGGGGACAGACAAGCCCAGGGCTGACACACAGAGCAGGACAGCACAGTGGGTTGGACAGCAGACAGAGAGCACAAGTCACGAGCTTCAGGACACATGGGGTCACATTCATGGTCTCATCAGAACTAAGAAGAGACCAGGTGTGGTGGTGTACACCTGTTATCTCAGCACTCTGGGAGGCTGAGGCAGGAGGATCACAAGTTCAAGCAACTCTGTGGCTTAGAGAGACTCCACTGAAAATAAAAAAGGGCTAGAGGTGGAGCTCAGTGGCAGAGTTTGGTCTCCAGCACTGGAGAAAAGAAGAAGGAGAAGGAGAACAGGAAGAGGAAGAAGCAGCTAATACAGTTGATAAAAGTAGTATAAATCAAAATCAGAAAATCTCAGAAATGAAGAAATTGCAGAAAAGAATTTGAAAAGTGATGAGCCGGGCATGGTGGCACATGCCTGTAATCCCAGCACTCAGGAGGCCGAGACAGGAGGATCATTTTGAGTTCAAGACCAGAGCAGGCTACAAAGTGAGTCAAGGGCAGCCTGAACTGCATAGGAAGGAAGGAGGGAAGGAAGAAAGGAAGGAAGGAAGGAAGGAAGGAAGGAAGGAGGGAAGGAAGGAGGGAAGGAAGGAAGGAAGGAGGGAAGGAAGGAGGGAAGGAGGGAAGGAAGGAAGGAAGGAAGGAAGGAAGGAAGGA
>PVLD010033072.1:0-14033 GCA_004027595.1 Dinomys branickii
GGACTTTCCCACGTCTCGCCCCGGCAGCCTGGTCCGCCCTACCACATCTCCCCCGGCATCTCAGAGAAATACGCCCAGTTTAAACTTCCCAGCCGAGGTCCCGGCATTCACGCTCGCCAAGTCTGTCTCGAGCTGGTGGTGTTTATTAAGGAGGTTCGCTCCCTTGCTGCTCACCTGGTCGCCATCTTCCCCGGATCGATTTTCTTTCCACCTTAATGGACTCTGAAATTAATGCTTTTCCTGAATGCAAGAGTTAAAAAGAAATAATGTTATGTATAATATTTCATAGTTTTATGATAAGATATTAATGGCTTAGTCAGAAATATCACACACTGTAAAATATTTGTTTGAATCACGTTATGTGAGGTCCCACATACTTTTGATTCTATAAGACTGAGGTTTTTGGTTATATCTAGTACAATGTTATGTCTAGTATAATTATTATCTTAATCAGAAATATCACACAATATAAAATATTTGTTTGAGTCACATGTTATGCAAGGCCCTATATACTTTTGATTATACGTGACTTAGGTTTTTTGTTATAAGTAGTACAAACATTCTGATTTCCACTGCTAATAATTTTTTTTTCTAAAATATGCATTCTTTATAAATGTTGAGTTGTCATGACATGAGATGGCATAAGGACACATTAATATAAGTGAGATGATGGCAATGGAGGGAGAAAATTAGTGACCAAGTGGCTGATTTCCTTGAGATTGGGATGCTTCTACCACTTCTGTCTACTGTTAGGTCATTAAATGGGAGTCAGCTATCATCAGCACTCACAATTGTTATGAGAGTTTCTCACTTCAGCCATTGATGACCTGTCTACATGGGCATACCATTTATTCACTCATTTCTTATAAGCCTAGCATCATGGCAGATTAGTTACTGACCACTTTTGTTCCTTATTTCTTTCACAATAACTTTTGCTAACAAGAACGGGCAGGTTTGAATAGGGACCAGGATTCTTTTATTCATATTGTGTTTGAGGTTATGATAATCTGATTTATCTATTGTTCTCATCAAACTACAAAAAAATTCAATTGAAATGGCCTTGTTGTGACCTTCCATAATCAAAACTCAGTTGATAGGAAAAGATTTTAAAATTCAAATTAATAGTTACCCCTGAACAACTGAGGAATGCATTAATAAAAGGACTAAGAAAGATTGGATTGATTCTTACATTCACCTAAAAGAGGGATGTAGCACAATGATTGCATTTATTGACTCAAAGGGACGTTTCTGGAAGATGTATGTGGTTGGGGGTGTTTGGAGGGAGAAATAGAGAAACCCAAAAGGACTTTTAGTTCATACATACTCTCTAGTGTCTTTAAGAACTATATAGAGTAATATGTATATTTTCTTTAAGACTGCCAAACAGTGGTAAAGATTGTTAAGTCAAGAAATCTTATTGTAGACAAGAAATATATAGTTATAACTCAGCCAAAGTATTTGTAATTTTCTTAAGTAACCAGTAGACTTAGGTCTATACAAAAGCTGCTTTGTTTTCAGTTCTTAAATCTAAAGCAGAAAGATACAGGATTATGAACTTTCCCTAAACTCCTTCCTATGCCATAGTCATAAGGTTCATTCATGAAATAATTATACAGAGAACAATGACCAAGTTTTAGGGCTAGACTGTAATTCACAAGATAACAGTGGATTCTTATGATTCTGGAAAATGAACAGAATGATACATGTAAGTACAAATGAGGAGCTGTCTATTCAATACACAATATGTAAATAACAGCTTCTCTTGCAATTTCTGAAATGATATAAAAATTATCATAGGTGTGAGCTTTTCAAGTATGAGTGGTCTGACGGTGTCGGTGGAGTGCCAGCATGACGGGTGCTGGTATCACTCTGGCGGATTGAGACGGTGGCTTCTGGGTATGTCTGAATGGGTGATGAAGGCTGGGGCTTGCGGTCTATCTGTTCCCTCACCCCTTTTTCTCTGATGTCCTTTCATGCTCTGCATCCTGGCTGCAAGTGTTAGGCTGTTTTCTTCTCGCATGCCCTTCTGATATGATTTTTTTTTCTGGGAATTTCCTGAAACCGTGAAATAAACTGGTCACTTTGACTGAAATCTTGCCCACTTTCATTGTCAGGTTTTGTGTCCTAGCAACAGGATAGTTGACCAATACAGAAAATTGGTAACCAGCATGTGGAGATCACTGTGACAGGGCAGCAGCATGTGATTTAGGAGACTTGCAACTAGTTTGTGGAAGGAATTTGGAAATGTTTGGAGACTTGAGTTAGAGAAACCTTATGACTATGCAAGCAGAATTTGGTCAATGGTTGTGGTTGGAATTTGGAACATCAGAATGCTGATAGAAATATGGATAGGAAAGGAAAATCTCAGAAGCTTTGAGTTGAGAATAAGGATTTCATTGGGAATTTGATTGCAGGCCATGAATGTTACAGTTTTGTTCATGTCCTGGGACTACATGGGAAACTGAGATTAAGAGTGGTGGACTACTTGATCTGGTGGAGAGAATTAAAAAGCAACCCAACATTCAGGCTGTGGATAGGTACTGCTTAATGTTTTTAGCCAAATTTAGAGTAAGGTTTGGGGGAGTAAAAAGCAGATAAAATTTTTAAAAAACACCTTAAATTTTTGCCCATGGCAACATGCATGTATAAAGTTGGGGCCAAATGAAGTGTGGATGCTGAAAAATTAGTGATATGAGGGGGAAACACAAAGTATTGTCTAATGGGATAAGAATAAAGATGCCTCGAGGGCATCACAGAAATCAACAAACACCCACCCATCGCAAGTCCAGAGGTACAGAAGTATAAATCTTTCATTTCAGAAGCATGTTTCTCAGACCACTGGTCAAAAATGGCCTCTTATGGAATCAGTTCCCAGGAATCATTACACTGTGTAGGGGCCTGGCTACCGCTTTCACTGACGACTGACCTTGAAGATGTTCACATGGAATGCTGGATTTTTCAGCTTCCAAATGCAAGAGATAGGTTGTGGGGAAGCATCCACCCAGATTTCAAAGGAATACCTGGAAAACTTGGAAAAGAGCCCCTGAGAAGGAAGTTTGAAAAGCTGTGGGGATGAAGCCAAAGGTGCTGAGGTCAGGAACTTAGAAATGCCAGGAAAATGAAACATACGCCCAAGAACATTGCAGGACGTAGGTGCAGCCAATTCTAGTGAGAGACCATTGGCTGCACCCAACAAAGACATGGATATGGCAGCAACCAACCCCCTCAAGAAGAACGTCTTACCATTTTGTGCCTGTTTATGCTGGGTAAGGAGTTACAAATCTTAATGGTTTTGTTGGCGGTATGTACTATTTATTGGTCTAATTCTTTTCTATCACCTATTATTCTCTTTTGAATGGGTGTGTTTACTCTGTGCCCTTGAACTTTGGAATTAGATAACTCATTCTGATTTTACAGTGGTGCAGTTAATATTTGCCTTGACTTAGGAGAGATTTAGACTTGAGTTGTGAACAATGATATAACTGTTCAGACTTTGGGAAAGGGGTTCTTGTGTTTTTAGTTATATGCAGTTAGGTTTATTTGGGGATTATGTATCATTTAAGGTGATGTGTTTATGTGTCAACTTTACAAGTGGTAGGATGTGAGGTTGATGACAGATCATTGAATTGATTCACTTTGGGATCACCCTGGTTGATTGGTCAGCCATGTGTATTGATCTGTTTGGCTGGGTCATAGATGCCTGACCTTGGTCTCTATATTTGGTCCCTCACACTTTCCTCCATGGTACTTCTCCACTGCTCTGAGAAGTTAGTTTCAACCAAAAGGAAACATCCACAAAGCTGGGTAAGGGAGAACATGGCTGCCAAGAAGATTAGCATTAAAAAGAATCAAGTTTCTTTGCATTGGGAAAAATGGGAAAGATGGCTTGAAGACATCATAGGAACTGATGAGACCCCATCCTTGACAAGCTCAAGGGTTTAAAAGGTTGAATTCTTTAACTGAAATTGTTTTGAGAAGAGAGTCCTCTTGATTTGAGGAGAGAGGTTCCGCATTCAGGGCCACCCAAAGAAGTGTTTTCCCAAGATCCATCATTCAGGCATTCAGAGACAGCTGTGACTGTGGTCCAAAGGCCCCTGACTACTACTCAAGACAGCAGACCATTTTGGTGTCATCCACACGGTGCTGATTTTTTACATATGCATAATGAAAGAGTTAATGGGCCACAGAGGTTTCCATGCACTTTTCACAAAGAACCTTGGAGGGCCAGGGAGAAATATTTGACAGTCATAGCTCCTGCAGGGAGTCTCTGAGAGGGTGGTGTTTGAAGCTGTAATAGTGAAGCCCAAGTGGCAATGAAGACCTCGGGAATTTGGAGATGCCAGGAACATGGATGCCTGCCGAAAAGAGGCCATGTGGACTACAACTGGCAAGACCATCAGGATGGGCTGCCCACGCTCTCCAGAGTTCTCGTCTCACCGCAATTCACCCAGTATATTAAACATGAATTTACAGGATTTAATATTTTCCCTGCTGGGGTTTGGTTTTGTTGTTCCAATTCCTCTCTAGCTCCCTCTTTCTCTGTTTTTAAAGGGTAATATTTACCCTGTGCCTTTGTACATTGCCATTTTTTTCCTTTCAGTTTTTTTTTTGTTTTGTTTTTGTTTTTTTTTTTTTAGCAGGGGCTAACAGATAAGAGTTTGTATTAAGTCTGAAAAACCTTTGAACTGGACTCTTCAGGAATGCTGGAATTACTAAGACTTGTGATTTTTGCAAGTAGAATAAATACATTTTGAGTAAGGAGATGGACACAGTCCCTTTTGGGGGCCAGTGGGAGAACATTTGATTCATCTCTCATGTGCTTGGAAGGTGAATGAAACAGGGAGGTGCTGCACTCATCTGAGGGTTCCTCTATTGATAGTCCGGCAGCTGAACCTACTGTTGGGAGTGCGGTCTGGTCAGAGAATGCCAGTCGCTGGGGCATGCTACTGAAGGGTGCGTTGCTGGCCTAGGCTCCTTTCTTCTCTCTGCTGCATGGAGGCCTTGAGTTGTGGAACCTCCCTCTTCTGTGCTATCCTACCATGGCATTTATGCCCTGGAGCCAAACAACCGCTTACTGAGTCATCAAAACTGTGAGCCAAAATAAACCTTTCCTCCTTTACATTGTGGGTGTCAGCATTTTGTACCAGTGACAGGAAAGTGACTGATAGCGGAAATAAGGTAACTACATAGCTTGTCAACAACAACAGAAGCTGCCATTATGGTAACCATAGGAAGGGGTCCATTTTACAAAGGGAAATAAAGATACAAACAGATTCTGCTTTCTTTCTTAGAAAAGACTTGTACATCCAGGGTGTGAACAGCAGAATTTACCTAGGAATCAGAATGTATAATTTTCATGGAGGTAAATTGATTGCTTTAGATGAAAAGTCATTTTGAGGATCTATTTTTTGGGGGAGTCTCAGGTTACACTGTTGTTACAATGGTGGTGGCATGATGGGTCATGTAATTGAAAATAGATTAAGGAACTTGAGGAAGTGAAAAGAGCAAGATTAATTACATGTCCTCCTGGGTCAAAACCAACATTTAGTAGTATTTCACCCGATGAAATAGAGAAAGCTTTGCTGTTCCGAGTTAATTAAGAGTAAGTACATAGATGAAAATTTCTTGTTGGAAAAATTGAGAGTAAACTCTCAGTGCCTCTGGTCTCTCCAAGTGCTGAGCATGTAGCTTATTTTTGTGGATGTAACCAGGGCACAAAAGAAGCTTTGCTGCCCTGTTAATCTTTTATTGCAAGGCAGTTAAGAAGGGAAGTGAATTCATCAACTTTTGGAGCTAAAACTCTTCAAAGTGTAAAGAAGGTGAGAAATGACAGATGCCCAGCATCTCTCCTTGGACTCATTTTATACTCATGTCACACAGTTCAAGACAAAATATGGGAATATTTTAATTATAAGTTGTTCTCTTAATGCATGTAAAAATTTCTACATGTTATCTAATCCTCAGCCATTAACATATTTCCTTTCTGCACATTAATCCTGGGCCAAAAAGAAGACAATAAAAGATTATAGGGCTTCCCTGGCTTAATCAGCCACAGACTTCTCTTTATTTAAACAAGATTTCAGTATATTAACTTTACAAAAAAATATCAAATGTCAAAAGTATTTTGTGATCAAAAAGTTTTCAAAAAAATCATTGGTATAATATGAAAGTAAAAATATCTACTTTTCAATGGAATTAAATTGGTATACTTTACCTCGTAAGTAATCTTGCTTTTGACAAATACATAGTATCAGTTTAAATAAGCAATATTGTCACGCCTTGCTGTGCTCACTGTTGTCCAGGAGCAATTTCTTGCAATAATAAATGATTTTCATTACCATTAGAAAGATGAGTTATAGGATAAATGTATATGTTTAATAGTTTCTGCCAGTTGAATATCAAAACATTCACTTAATTTTCCTTCCATGTAGCAAAAGTTCAAGAATTTAAATGCCTGCTTTGGCAGGGACCTAATTTACTAGTTTGAAAAGAAATCAGTTCCAAGGAATGCTTTTTATGAAAGTACAGATTCTAAAAAGATAGATCTAGGTAAAAAAATACTCAATATTGTTAAGAAATGAAAGTGTGTGCAAATCCACATAATTGGGGAAGGGAATAGTTTGAAGGCAATATCTGTAGCAATCTGAATTTACTGCGTTATATTGTTCTTTATTATCATTTTAGGTATCATGAGATGCACACATAGAAGTGACTAAAAAGAGGCTAGAGACAGAACTGCACATGATATTTCCAGGTCAGTTCCCTCCTGTTTGAAAAAAATACATAACAGTACACACACACACACACACACACACACACACACACACACGGATGGAAGATAACATGCTGTGTTAATCTGTCAACAAAACAGTGATTTTTTTTCAAGATAATGAAGCAAAATTTGAGTTAGTATTTAAAATACTATTTTGCCTCAGTATATAAAAGTGTCAGAAAAGTTTAGTGATAATCCCTTCTGGAGCTGTGAAGTGATATACCATTGGCTTTTCTGAGCACCTTTTCTTATATCTATTGGCTTTGGTATCTCTTCTGTGTTTCATTGAATTGTGTTATTACTGTTAAAGTGATGGAATTCCTTGTATTTTTTTGTATGTTGACCTGTTATCAGATACATGGTTTGGGTTGTTTCTCTTATTTTAGATTGTTTTCTAATTTTATTGATTGTTTCTTTCACTGTGCAAAAGCTTTTTTACTTTGATGTAATTATTCAGTTTGGTTATTTTACTTTTTGGGTGACTGTGCTTTAAGTGTTATAGTTGAAAAATTATTGCCAAGATCAATATCGAAAAGCCTTGTCAAAGCTATGGTGTGAATGTTTTTGTTGCTATGTATATACATTAGTATATATATATACACACACACACACATTAGTACATATATGTATACTATGTATTAGTATATATAATGTATACTAATATACATTTGTGTGTGTGTGTGTGTATAGTATAGTATATATATATACGTATATATAGTATATATATTAGTCCTTAATGCCACAGCATTCGGATACATGGCCTTTAAGTGGTGGTGGATTCCTTGAAAGCTCCACCCTCCCGAATAGGGGAAGGTAACCTTATAAATTTGAGGTAATTCACCTCCTTTTCACAACTTTCAGCTTTACCTTGCGAGGACACCTCACCGCTCCACAGCACACGGTTTGGTAACAAGACTCTGTTTCAGACGTGGAGCCCACACCCTCATCAGATGTCTCAGTCACTTCCTGGCCACCGGGATAAAACACCTGTTGCCAGCACCTGAAGGAGGAGAGCTTTGATGTGGCTCCTGGCTTCAGTCCATAGTTGACTGACTCCAGGCTGAAGCAGGGTGGCGGGATAAGTTGGAGAAGGAAAGCGTACCCAGTCTATGCGGAAAAGACAGCTGAGAGAGAGGAGAGCAGCCTGGCGGAGAGACGCACACTCCCGGGTCGCCCCTCCAGAGACTCATCCCGCCCAACCCAAGCCCCGCCTCTTAATAGCACATTCAGCTCTGAACTGACGAGTGAATTATTCCACTGATGAGTACAGCACCCTGCGATCCAATCACCTTCCGAAACTGCACATCCGGATACATGAGGCTTTTGGGAAACGTTCCAGGTCTGAAGAACACCACCTGACATCATACCTACTGGGAGATTGTTTTTGTATTTTAAGCCTTCCTAACAGCAAGAAATAAATTTATTTTCTTTAATGCAGTTGTGATATTTTGTGATAAGCAAACAGTTTCTACGGTTACATCTCTGAGTTTTATCCGAGTCTTTTTTCAGTTTAAAGAGAAAAGAACAGAAACAACGTAACAAAAACAAGGACAAAAACAAAGCAAGAGTTAGGTGACGGTAGCTGACTGGGGAAGCTGTGTTTGAAGCTGTTGTTGGAGAGCTGTGGGTGACAGTCGGACAACCGAGAAGGCCAGGCGCCGAGGCCGGAGCTGCACGCCATGGCAGACGACTTAAAGCGGTTCCTGTATAAGAAGTTACCAAGTGTTGAAGGGCTCCATGCTATTGTTGTATCAGATAGAGATGGAGTACCTGTTATTAAAGTGGCCAATGACAATGCCCCGGAGCATGCTTTGAGGCCTGGCTTCTTGTCTACTTTTGCGCTGGCAACAGACCAAGGGAGCAAACTGGGACTTTCAAAAAATAAAAGCATCATCTGCTACTACAATACCTACCAGGTGGTTCAGTTCAATCGTTTACCTTTGGTGGTGAGTTTCATAGCAAGCAGCAATGCCAATACAGGACTGATTGTCAGCTTAGAAAAGGAACTTGCTCCATTATTTGAAGAACTGATAAAAGTTGTGGAAGTTTCCTAATCTTACTGTGGTTTCAGTGTGCACCTTATTCTCATTGTAACAACACAGTATCAATCCATCAATCTTTAGCCCACAGTCATCCTTTTATCAAGGTACTCAGAAAAGGGCCCTCTTTCCACCTCCTACTAAAGAAAGAGCCTACAGACAGATGGTTGCATTTTCTTATATAAGCTCTTTTCTTGATTAGTGAGATCGGAGGCAACCACGGAAGTGCTTCTGTCTACACAGCTCCCATGGAGTTAGTCTGGCCTCCAGGTTAGAGTGAGATTCTCCTCATGGGTCCAAATCACAGTCGCTCATGATCCAAGTGAGGTGCCATGCTCACCTTGTACAGCATTCCTGGGCCTTTGCATGGCAGGGACAAATGAGGGCATCTTTTTCTTCAGATTATGCTTTTAAATTGAGTGTAAGGCTTAGTAAAAGTAATAAAATCAGTACAATCACTAACTTCCCTTTGTATCTATTATTTTGCAATATGGGTGAATATTACTAATTGATTTGGTTTTTCTCAGAGGATGCTGCTCTTTAATAAAAGAAAAATTATACCATGTGGTTTTTCTTCCTATTCTGCTTTCTATAACCAATCAGTGTTTTAATGTTTATGTGTTCTTTATAAAATTTAAATATGATTTTAAACTGAATTGTTTCCAATATAAGGATGTATGTAAACATGATAGTATAGACCTCTTTTTCATACATGAGTATGAATAAAGTAATTTTTTTAAAAATAAAAAAAAAACAAAGCAACACAAAAACAATAAAAATGATACAGAATTTCAAAAGAAGTTGGTAAGAAATTAACAAGGGTTGTTGTATCACATAGTGTTATCCTTAAAGTACTAGCTGCTCAGATAACCAGATGTAGGCATGTAAGATTGATCAAACTTTACACATTAACTGTTACTTTCCATAAACCAATAGAAATTGGTAGTATAACTATCTTAGCTACCTTGTGTGATGTACATGTATACATGTGTATATTTTTAAATTTATACATAATAATACATGTATATTTATTTTTCTCTTCCTTCATTCTTTCCCTTCCCTCATCCCACTTGTTCTTTCCTTTTGAATGATTTTTTTCCTATTCACATTATCTACTGTACTTTCTACATTTTATTTAATCTTTCAAGTTCATGCACTTTCAGCATCTGTTATGGTTGATTTCTTGATGATGTTATTGTTGATTTTCTTGATGACAGCCATCATTTCTTTTCATTTTTTTTTTTTTTTAGCCATCATTTCTTGATGAAAGATTTCTTGGAGTGAGATGGATTCTCAGTGATTTTTTAAAATATGCATTTCTTGAATGACTAATGATATTGAACATTTTCTTTTCATATATTTATTTGCCATTTAAATTTTTTTTATCTAAGAAGTGTGTATTCATCTCCAATGCGCATTTTTTGATTGGGTCTTTGCGGAGGCCTGAGTTTTAAAAATTTTTTATATGTTCTAGATAGAAGTCCTTTCTCTGAAGGACAGTTGACTAATTTGTTTTCCAAATTAGTGGGTTTTCTTTATAATCTGTTGATGATTTCTTTTAATGTGCAAAAACTTTTCAGTAAGATGAGAGATCCTAGTTGTTGATTCTTTGAAGTATTTCCTGAGCAGTTGATTTTTGTTCACGAACTCTATGCCTACCCTTATGTCTTCAAGATTTCTACCTACTTCCTCTTCCAGTAGATTTAGTGTTTCTGTTTTAATATTTAGAGTTTATTGCATTTCAATTTTCATTTAGAGCATGTTGATAGATATGGGTCTGGTTTTATTTTTCTGCATGTGGAGAGCCAGTTTTTCCAGCACCATTAATTAAAAAGTTAATCTTTTTTCCAGTGAATGGGTTTGGCCCCTTTGTTAAGGATAATGTGGTTGAGTGTGTTTGTGGTTGTGGGTGCATCTTCTACTCTGTCCATTGATCCTCAGATCTGTTTTTTTTTTTTTTTTTTTTTTTTTGCCAATACCATGCTAATTTTATCACAGTAGCTTTGTAGTATAATTTCAAGTCAGGGGTTGTGAAGCCTCCTGCCTTTTCATTGTTGCCCAGGAATGCTTTGCTATTCTAGGTCTTTTCTGGTTCCAGATGAACTTTAGGAATGTTTTCTCTGGATCTGTAAGGTATACAAATGGTATTTTAATTCAGATTGCATTGAAACTGTACAATAATTTTAGGAGTACGGCCATATTCACAATGTTGATTTCTTCCTATACCTGAGCAAGGAATATCCTTCCATTTTCTGAAATGCTCTTCAATCTCTTTTGTCAGAGTACTGTAAATTTCACTCTATAGATCTTTTATTGCCTAAATATTGATTCCTAAATATTTTATTTTCTTGGATGCTGCTCTCTCAGCGTGCTTGTTGTTTGTGTACAGCAATGCTATTGATTTTTGACTGCTGACTTCATATGCAGGTATGCTATTGAATGTGTTTATTAATTCTAAGAGTCTTTTGGTGGGGTTTTGGGGGTCTTCCATGTAGAGTATCATGTCATCTGCAAATAATGATAATTTCACTTCTTCCATCCTATCTTTATTCTTCTTATTTCTGTCTTTTGGCTAATTACTCTGGCTAGTATTTCCAGAATTATGCTGAATAGGAGTGTTAACAGTGAACATTGCGCTATTCCTGATTTAAAAGTGAAAACTTTCAGTGTTGTCCATTTAGTATGTTGTTGGCTGTTGCTTAACCCAATATTTGATAGCTTTGTCATAGATGGCTGTGATGAGATTGAGATAAAGACCATCTATTCTGACTTTTGGTAGGGTTTTTATGCTGTATGAGTGCTATACTTTATTAAAAGCTTTTCCTGCATTTATTGAGGTGATCATGTGATTCTTGTCTTTGACTCTGCTGATGTGGTGTACTCTATTTATTGATTTGTGTACATTGAACCATCCCTGCATTCCTGGAATTAACCCTTTTTGGTCATGGTGTGTAATCTTGATGATTTGCTAAATTCCATTAGCTAGTATTTTATTTAGAATTTTGCATCTATGTTCATTAGGGAGATTGGTCTAAAGTTCTCCTTTATGGTTGGGTCTTTCTCTGGTTTTGGAATCGGGGTAATACTTGCCTCCAGGAATGAGTTAAGGACAATTGCTTCATTTTCTATTTCATTGAAGAGTTTGAAGAGAATTGGCATTAAGTGTTCCTTAAATTTTTTGTAGAATTCAGCTATGAATCCATCATGATCTGGGCTTTTCTTTGTTGGTAAGTTTTTTTATTCCATTTTCAGTTTCATTGACTGATATTTGGTTATTCGGGATTTGTATATCTTCTTGATTCAGCTTTGCCAATTCATATATATCTAGGAATGTGTCCATTTCTCCTGTGTTTGCCATCTACTAAAGATATTTCAAGTAAATATTGATCTTCTGAATTTTTACAGGTTCTACAATGATGTCAATCATTTGATTCCTTATTGCATGGATTTGAGTTTTTTCTTTCCTTTTGTTAAGGTCGACTAGGTGTTTATCAATTTCATTTATTCTTGCAAAGAACCAACTCTTCATTAATTCTTTGTATTGTTAATCTCAGTTGCATTAATTTCTGCTCTGATCTTTATAATTTCCACCTTTCTTTGGGCTTTAGGTTTGACTTGCTCTTCTTCTAGAAGCTTGAGATGCAGCATAAAGTTGTTTATGTGTTCTTATTCTGTTTTCCTAATGTGGGAATTCACTGATATAAATTTCCTTCTGAGGACTTCTCTCATTGTGTCCCACAGGTTCTGACAGGTTGTATATGCCTTTTAATTTGATTTGAAATATTGTTTAATTTCTTCTTTAATTTCTTCTACGGTTCATTGGTTGTTCAGAAAGCTACTATTTAATTTCCATGTCTTTGTAGCCGTTGTGAGAGCTTTTCTCAATAATTTCCAATTTCATTGCACTGTGGTCCAATAATATACCTGGAATAATTGTAGTTCCTTTGCATTTAAGAATGTTGTATTTTTTAGTATATGGACCATTTTATAGAATGTCTTATGTACAGCTGAGAAGAATATGTATTCTGATGTCAAGTGAAATATTTTGCAAACCCTACTAAGTCCATTTGTTCACAATTTTGGTTTAGTTTTCTTATTTCTTTGCTGATTTTTTGTCTTGTTGATGTATCGCTTTTTGATAATGGGGTGTTAAAGTCCCTTGTTATAATTGTGTTATTGCTTATTTGATTTTTATGACTGTTAAAATTTTTCTTATATAATTGAGTGCTCCTACAGTTGGTACATATGTGTTTATGATCATGATCTCTTCCTATTGTAGTTTTCCCCTCATAACTATATAGTGACCTACTTATCTCTCTTGAGCATTCTTCATTTAAACTTCACATTGTCTGAAAACAGAATAGCTACCCGTTTTTTTGTGCACCCCTGTAAAATTGAATATTGTTTTCTATCCTTTGACTTTGAGTCTGAGTTTCCTTTTAAGTTAAATGCATTTCTTCTATATAGCATATTGTTCAATTTTATTTCTTGATCCACTCTTCTAGTCTATTTCTTTTGATTAGTGACTTGAGGCCACTTTATTTTGATGGTTATTATTGACATGTATTGTCCTTTTTGTCATGTTATTTTCCCACTGTTGGTTCCCTACTTTTCCCCTCTGTCTAACTGCCTGCTAAGCTTGGTGCTCCTTTTCCATGGTTGTTCTTGGTATTATAGTCATTTGTATCTCTTTCTAGAATAGCTTTCAGTACTCTTTGTAGGGTTGATGTGGCACTCATGAATTTATTCTGTTGTTTTTTGTTATTGAAGTATGTTATTTTCCATTAGTTTTAAAAGATAGCTTTGCAGTGTACATCAGTCTGGGTTACAGGTTATTTGAAGTATATGAAATACTTCACTCCAAGCTCTTCTTGACTTGATGGTTTGTGTTGAGAAATCTGCCATGATTCTGATGGGCTTTCCATTATAAGTGATCATTGTTTTTCCTCTAACAGCTTTTAATATTCTGTTCTTGTCCTGAATTTTTGGGATCTTCATTCTTATGTGTCTGGATGTAGATATATTTTTTTTTTTATTTTAGAAACATAGAAGTACAAAAACATATTGACAAACAGACACCCATTATCATAGAAAATAGTACAATCACAACTAATCTATAGACAAGGTGATATGGTCTCAACAGTAGTTGTTGCTTTATCCATTGATATCTTCGAATTGTAGATGTATGGACCCATATACAGACATGCAAATTTAGTCAGACA
>PVLD010033073.1:0-14029 GCA_004027595.1 Dinomys branickii
TCATGCTTGCCCTTGTTCTACAGTTATCCATTTATAATATTTTATTTACTTCTTTCAGGACTGGGGACTGAACTCAGGGCCTTTGAATTGAGCTTCATCACCATTCCTTTTTTTGTTTTGTTTCTTTTATTTTGAGACAACGTCTCACTGAGTAATTACATTGCCCAGATTTGGCTCGAACGTATGATCCTCCTGCCTCAGGTTCACAGAGTATTGGGATTAATGACATGTGCCATCACATCTTATTATAATCTTTTACTTTATTATGATTATTATTATTATTTGGTACTGGGAATTAAACCGAAGGCTTTGTGCATGATGTTAAGTGCACACTTTACTAAGCCACACACCAGCCCTCTTGTAAACTTTCAACATTATACAAATAACTATAGATCTTGATCTTTCTATTGATTCTCCATTTACCTTGTCTAACTGACAGTGTCTCTTTCTGCTGTCTATATTCAAAGGTCATCTGTCATGCTTCTGTCCCTTCTCCAATATATGGCAAAACCATTAATAGAAGCTAGCAGAGTCAAACTAAGATAGGAGCCATGAGCTTGTGCATAAAATTAAGATGGTGGCTATCCTGTAGCTCTGAGCAAAGTATAAACCTAGCTTTTTCTCTTATACCAAAGGCTATGGTCTATCATCTTTCATACCAATTAAAAGGGTATCAATGTAAAATATTACTCTTTGGACTGTCAGCTTATAGTATGACACTTAACAAATTTAATAGATATTGCTTTGGTACAAATGAGCTCTCTGACCTCTGTTCTCCCATACAAAGAGTGATAAGTAGTATGTAAAACTGCAAAATGCTGGTATAGACAAATTCTACAAGAGTGTAGGAAAAGGGGAAGATTGTAGTGGACTAGGTTGGTAAGGGAAGACACAGAAAGGATTTAGGGCATGATTTGCATTCAGAAGGAGTAAATAGATTTAGAAAAGTGGAGAAGAAGACACAAGATATTCTAAGGAGAGCAGAGGCTTGAGTGTGAGCAAATCCATATAGATAGAAATGTGTGTCCTGTTTAAAGAATGTTGAGGGACTAGTCTATCTGATAGAAAGTATTTACAAAGGTGTGATAAAAGCTACATTTTGAGTCAGGTTGAGAAAACTTGAGTATACCTCTTAGGAAAATATTCTAAAAATATGTTTGAAGGTGTTTAGGAAGAGGGAAGGTGTCACTAGGCGAAGATAACATGCCAGTCATACTTAGAATGGATTAAAAAGGAACAGAACAAGTGGTGGCACGGTATAAACATGGACTGATGAGAGCCTGGGCTATATGTGCTGCAAAAGCATTGGGTAAGAGGGGCAGATATCAGAAACGTTGTAGAGGAAGCAAGCATTTATATTCAATGAGATGACTTGAACCACTCAATTCTTGGATGTAGGAAAGGGTGGAAAAGAAAGCCTATTCATTCCACAAGAATTTATATGTTATTGAGATGTGGGGGGGGTGTTATAATCAGAAGTAGAGTGAACAAAAAGGAAAGAAGGCATACGACAGATAAAAGAGAATTGGTACAGTGGGTCATGTATGAGAAGAAAATGTAGAGGAGATGATCAGCCGTAACTAGTGCTTCAGAGAAATAAAGGTTAGAGTAAAGGCTATTGGACTTGGCATTTAGGAATGTAACAGTGATTATGGAAAGCAGTTTTCAGCCACAAGGTAAAAGTAGAAGATTGAATGTAGGGGTCGAAGAACTGAGGAAGGAGAGGCAGGGTTACGGTGTGTGGGTGGGTTCTGAGAGGTACAGACTGTTTTCATAATAATTCTAAAACATTATTTGCCTCTTTTTCTATATTAGCGTTTGCAGTGGTGGTAGAAAAACAATGATGGTTAGAACTGCTGGCCCTTGGACATGAATCAAGACAATGGTACACACTTCACTGAGAGCCACTTAAAAAGATTGCACTTTTGTTTTACAATATCCTTGGTGATATGGTAAAACTGATTAATTTTATTATATATTGACCTCTGAATACATATTGTTTTAATCTTTCATGTGATGAAAAGGGAAATAAATTTAGCAATTTTCTGCACACTGAACAATGCTCGTTGTCTCAAGAAAAGGCCTTTACGTGACTGATTTGTGAGTTAAATTAGCTCCTTACCTTATTTTTACTGAAAAGAATGACACATGAAGTGTTTGTTTATTTAAAATTTACTCTTAATTTTTATTTTTTATTTTAAAGAGAATAAAAAGTAAGAAGGAAAACCAAAAATGATACAGAATTTGAAAACAATATGATAGGAAATGAACAATGATTGTTATATTGCATATTGTTATATTCAAAGCAGTTGCTCACATTACCAGAAACAGGCATGCAAAAAGAAGGTGTTCTCATAAGAATGGAGTATGTGATTTCAAGGAAAACAACTGACAGTATTTTTTAAAAAAAAATTAATTTTTTGCCAGCAATCAAGTTTTAACTTTTAGTTAAAAATTAGAAGTTTGGGAAATTTATATCTCCACTATGAGGCTGATAGTACTTAAGCAGAGTTTTGTTGCAATGGATTGAGGTATTAACAAGTGTGATTTTAAAACTTTTTACTTTGAAATATAGATTCATAGGACTCTATGAATTACAAAAATATTAAAGAGTCATCACTTGATTTTCCCCAATGGTCATGTATTGTGTAAATTAGTACAATATAAAAGCAGGAAATAGACATTGGCACAATATACATTACTTATTCAGGTTTCACCAGTTTTACATGAACTCATCTGTTTGCATGTGTATCGTTCTATATGATTTTATGACATCTATGTATTCATGTTAACTACACTCCCTCTACAATCAAGAGTAATTCCATCATTATGAAGATCCCTTATGCTGCCCTGGTATCATCACTGTTATGGTTGATACATTGTGTCAACTTGGGGTATCTGGAGGTTTAACTGAGTGATTCAGCAGGAAGCTGGGCTGCTTACTTTGTAAACATCCTGAGCCTGTGGAAGAGGAGGGCATGGAGATTGTGTGAGAGGTTCACGACCCCTGGGTGGGGGTGGGCTGTTTACGATGTAGGGGAGAAAAGGAGGCTGTTTTGCAGCCATTCCTCCCTTTGGCTGGTTGGTTTTGCTGTGCTCTGCTGCCCTGAACAGTTTGCCCTCTGCCATGTGCCACTCTGCCTCAGAACCAGCCAAATATGGACTGAAACCTCCACAAACTGTAAGCTAAATAAACCTTTCCTTCCTTCATTTTGGGTGTTGGGTATTTTGTCTCAGCAACGAGAGAAAAGTAACCAAAACAATCACCCATTTCTATCCAATAACTTATTCTCCCATCTCTATAATTTCTGTCATTTTGATAATGTTATTTAAATGGGATCATACATATACAACCTTTTCTGAAATTTACAAATGTTTTAATTATACACTCTATTTTTAAACTTGGCGATACATACATACATAAAAAACAGTTTCAAATTTTATCCAAGTTTACCTTTAGGTATAGGTGGAAAAAGTAGGTTATCTCTGGGCTTCTTATGGTCCAATTTGCAATGAATATATATCATGAATATATATATATATATATATATATATATATATGTATATATATATATATATATATATATATATATATATATATTCAGACCAAGCTCTTCATTAAGAAGAAATGTTAATGAGACACACTTTCTAGTGGCTGGTATCTTCTTCCAAACCAAAAGAACAAAAATAAAGGCATGAAGAGCGAAGTTGTCGTGTAATGTTTTCTCATTTCAATAATTTTATTTTTTGGATACTTTTAGAAAATGAACCCATGTTTTAATTGAAACTATTAACTAAGTACAAAACTGTGTTGTTTTATTTGTAGATACAGAATACTGGAAGTATTTGCAGGAAGCTTAAGTATTTTACTGCCTATATTGATATTTCAGTATTAAATATACACAAATATTTCAATTAGATAAAGCCAAGGTATTTACAAAAAGCTGAAGAAAAACTCATGCAACCAATGAGGGCTGAAATTTATAAATTAAATGCCACCTATACATAATGTACAGACAGTCATGTATATAGAAATGAATATTGTATGTCTCAAGAGTAAATTTTCACAGGGAAATGCTGCTGCACAAATATTTGGTAATGCAAAGGAATGGGATTTTAGTACATTCTGCATTAATATTTTAACCTAAGAATTTGAAACTTGGTATTTAAAATTTTTTCTTCCAAGTTGTCCAAAGGTGACATCTAAGAAGGGGAAAAAAATCTCAGTTTTTTGCATCTCATTTTAGATGTTTTACCAGAAACACATTTCCCAAACCTCTGATAAAACAGAGTAGTGATAATAAACAAAACCCAAGTGTGAACATGTTCACCAGTTCAACAAAATTCAAATAAAAATTTCAATTTCACTTAAAGTTATTTTGCATTACACACTTCACCAAAACTGCAGACAAGTAATAATTTCGCCTAGTAGCTTTGTTTAACTTGTTGTTCAGAGAACTACACACTTTAGGAACTTCATCAGGGTTGGAGTTTTCATAAAGTAATGTCAAAGGTCTTGTTAATATTATAGATATTTTTTGAATCATTGAAGGCAAATAAATATGTCTAAGTAGATTAGAAATCATGTTGACGATTGAGTTACCAAAATCAAGTAGAGTATCAGAATGTGCTTCCTTGAAGTTCAAGGTGTGGAAAGAATAGATCACTCTTACAATAAGTTTAAATAAAGAGGCCAGTTTTTCTAGGGGTTCTTTCTTCTTTTTGGCTCAATCAGAAGATCTCTGCAATGATTTAACTTTGGGTTGGTATTTATTCTTATATGGTGAAAAGTCAATGCAATCAACTATTATGGTAATAATATGGATGATCCTGTCCAAGAACAACAAGTTCAAAAAGGCTTCATCTTCCCAAGTGTACATTAACTGAGAAGAAAGTTCTTCGCAACACAAGTTCTCCTCTGCGGTTGGCACCAAAGTAGCAGAGCTTGCAGATATTCTGTATAATTCTGACCAAGTTCGAAGTAAGGCCTTCATGATCACCACAGGAATTCTCTGTGCTGAAAACATATGATTTATTGGTAAAGTCGATATAGGTGGCACTAAAATTATGTTCTATGGCATCACCTTGACTTACTTCTTTGGTCTGACTAGTCAGTTCAGTCAGTGGAGTGACTGTAATGCTCCACATTCTGCAGAGATGGTCCTTGTTTTCCAATTGCATTGCATTTTGATTAATAATATTTAAAACGGAGTCACTAAAAGCTGGTGGTGAAGTTGGACCCGAAAGCACACAGCCTGAAAGTGATTCCAGATTGAGAAAAAACCTTTCATCTGCTATACCACATTCCTGGAAATAATTGCTGAAGATTAACTGAATTAAGAACAAAGCTGGAGTTCCATTAAGAATATCCATATTAGCAACCTGATATGCTGGTGAACCTAATACTTTCTGAGGAAGTCCTTTAATTGTAATGTCCATGAGGACCAATGTTTTTGATACAGGAAGTACTTCGGATTTCTCTATTGCTTTCTAAAGATTTTAGTAGGAGGGTGAATACTTCACAACCTGATCTCTATTTTTGTTACCAGATTTAGTAAGTGAATTCACTGAGCTAATTAGCTCCTTCCAGACAGCATTGATAACTGTATCAGAAGCATCTCTCCCAACTGCAGCAAAGTGGTCATGAACCACTTTGTGATAAGTGATTAAGTGTATGTGCATGCTTGGAAAAGAAAGGATTGCTGATTAATGGATGTTCAAGTGGTTCTAAACTCAGTACAAGTCTGTGTTGCTTAGCAAAATTCAAGACTTCTGGACCCAACAAAAAATGAAGCAGCATTTCAAGTCCCACAAGTCGAATGGAAGGGATGGTTGCCATTCCACCTAAATTTGTACTCATGTTCATTCTCGGAGTTACAGGAACTCCATATGGGGAAGCACCTTTGTGTATAGGAGTCATAGGGTTTAGTCCTGGAAAAGCAGCTACTCGAGATGAATTTTCTGGAGCTGAAGCACTGGAATCACTTATTGTGTTCTGAATCAGAGGCACACAAACCTGTTCAAAGTTAGCAGGGAGATGAGGTCCAAGTCTCATCAGCAAATACCACCAGACTTCTAGTTTTGTTAATGCTAGAGTTTCTGTTCTCACATGGATGGAACTCAAAGGCTGCATTAACAACTTGAGTCTTTTTGCACTACATAGCATATCTGGATTTAAAGCAAAATTATCTCCTAAGCTCTTCCAAGCAATAAAAGCTATTTTTTAAACCATGGGTGTTCCACTGTGAAATCCCAGTTCTTCTAGCAGTAGCAAAGAGTTGATGAAACTCCCATTTCAATGCAAGGTTTTTTCAAGAAGTCTGACAAACAAGGGCCATAATTTTAAAGCATAGGTCTCATTTTTACTCATAAATAGCTTTTGGAGTTCTGAGATTAATTCGGTGCTCATAAGATGCTCTGTAATGGATGCTATTTCTTGTTTCTCAAGCAACAGTGGTATTCCCATCTCCAGAGCAGTGGCTCCCCATGCTGAATGAACCGCTAAAGGTATGACCAATTTTGCCCAACCTACTTACTGACTCTTCTCCCATTTGAATTGGGGCTTGTTCAGTTAACCTTATGATACCATTTAACACTTCAAAATCAACAACAGCAGAATGTATCTCTCCTTTACTAAATACTATTTCTAATGAGTCAGTTATAGTGGATACCATTTTGCCAACAACCTCAGTGGGAAACGTCTGTTTGGATATTACCCAAAGAGACCTGGTAGGTGCATTTTTGTCTGAACCTTTAACAATATCATTCAATTCTGAAAGCAGTTCTTGAATATTTGCTCCTGAAAATCCTGAAGTAATTTTGGGGTTGTAGAAGCAAAAGCCCAAGGCCTGAAGAGCAGCACTACTCAGCTCTGAGTTTGGACTGGAAATACGAGTTTAGAAGTATTGCACATTGCCGAAAGGGAAGAAAATAGATTAATCTTTGATCACTCCTTTCAAAATAAAAGCATAGGATTTGGACTCAAATAGCCCTGGGCAACTTAAGACAAATTAAACCAATTTCTTCCTCTGCAAACCTATAATTAAATAGTAAATTTAGGGATCAGGAGCGCGGCTTATGCAGACCTCATGCCTCCCAATGTTTGAAAGCCTCGGTTTCATTACCACGTTAGCACTTCGTACAGCCTAGGAAGATTTCTCTCCATTTCTGTAATGACTTCTTTTCCTTCTCCAGTCATTTGACTGGTCAGGGTTAGGTACGAGTCTGTCTGCTCTCAAGGGAAGATGGAAGCGTCCTCCAGGGTCTCCAGCAGTGGCAGGATGGGGTTCTCACTTAGGGCCGACACGTTGACCACCCGCCTCTTGAAAAGATCCACGCGCACTCCCCACTATCACAGCCCCCCTGCACCTGGAGGCTACCGCGAGTGCACGCTGGCTGCTCGGGCTGTTTACTCGCGCCTGTGGTCGGTTCCCTCTTGGACCTGCCGCCAGCTCCCTCCTGGACCCATGTATAAACTTTTGCTTCACCTGGCATAATCCTTTTGTGATTATTCCAACTTGTTTTGTACATTTGTAGTGTATGTGTTTTATTGCTAAGTAGAGTTGAATGGTGTGGATATACCAAAATTTGTTTAGCTAGATATCAATGAAGGAATGTATTCCCCCATTTTTTAGCTATTGAAAATAAAATCGATGTAGAATTTTTTTTTTACAAGTAATTGTGTGGCAACCCATTGCTGTTTCTTCAGTTGAGAATAGAATTCATTGGTAGAGTGCTTGCCTAGGATGTACAAGTCACTGGGTTTCAACACAGCATTCCAAAACATTTATTTTCCATTCTTAATGGAATAAGTGTCCAGGTGTGAAGTTGCTGGACTGAATAATGAACGTATACCTAGTTTTTTTTTTTTTAAAGAAAGTAGCAAACTGTCTTCTAGAGTAATCATGACAATTTAATTCTTACTAGCAACATATAAGAGCTCTCATTTTTTGGCATTCTTGCAGAATTTTGTATTTGAACCATTTATAAAAGTTATAGCTGTTCTAATACAATTGTAGTGATATCTGATGATAGTTTCAGGTTGCGTTTTCTTAATGGTTAATGCTACTGAAAGTCTTTTCATATACTTATTTGCCATAAGTATATCCCTTTAGGTAAATGTCTATTCCTATATTATGTCTATTTTCTAATAGGATTTTTTTTACTGTGGAATTTTTAGACTTATTTATATATTCTTAATATGATTCTTTTGTCAGATAAGGACTAGGAAATATTTTCTCCTAGTTTGTAGTTTGTCTTGTGTCTATCTTAGGATCATAACAAAAATTGTGTTTTTGGGCATCATATCTCAGAACTCTTCACCCACTTCTAAGGTCCTTTAAATTTCTGTATAGGGGCTGGGGATATAGCTCAGTGGAATAAGCGCTTGCCTAGCAAGCGCAGGGTCCTGAGTTCAATCCCCAGTACCGGAAAAAAAAAAAAAAAAAAGCAATTTAATCCGGTGAAATCCCTTAAATTTCTGTATAAACTTTGAAACTGATATGTCAGTTTCTGCAAAAGCTCCAGCTGGAAATTTAATGAAAATTAGATTGACTCTATACAACAGTTTGAGGAGTACTGTTATTTCAACAATGTTAAGTCTTTTGATCCATGAACATGGGATGGCTTTCCATTTATTTAGGTCTTCTTTAATTTTTTCAACAATATTTTGTAGGTTTTAGTGCATAAGACTTGCAGTCATTTTGTTAAACTTATTTTTAATTATTTTATTTTTGATGTTACTTTGAATGGGATTAATTTTTATTTATTCATTTATTTTGAGACAGGGTCTTTCTAGGTAGCCCAGGCTGGCCTTGAACTC
Organism: Dinomys branickii; assembly: GCA_004027595.1. Taxonomy (NCBI): domain Eukaryota; kingdom Metazoa; phylum Chordata; class Mammalia; order Rodentia; family Dinomyidae; genus Dinomys; species Dinomys branickii. The sequence continues at coordinate 8,822 of PVLD010033073.1, forward strand.
ATGGCAGTCCTCCTGTCTCAGCCTCCGGAGTACTGGGAGTACAGGCATGTGCTACCATTGCCAGCTTGTTTTTTAATGTTAATTTTGGTTTACTGATTTGTAATGGATAGAAATGTAATTGACATTTGGATATAGTTCCCTGCCACCTTATTGAACCTTGGTAATTCTAATAATTTGCCTGACTTTCTTAGGCAATTATATTAGGCCATTATATCTGTTTATCTATCTCTATCTCTATCTATCTATCTATATTAGGCTGTTACATCTATCTATCTGTCTATATTTATTTATATAATCATGTCATTTGTGAATACAGATAATTTTGTTTAGGGATTTTACCTAGGAAAAACTTTGAAACAAGAACTGCAAGAGTAGTATACTGAAAACTAAAGCATTACTGAAGGAAATTAAGAAGATCTAAATAAGGAAAAGGATATCCCATTATCATGGGTCAGAAGACTTAATACTGTTAAAATGGCAATATTCCTCAAATTGATCCACAGAGTCAGTAAAATTTCTATGTATATTCCAACTGCCTTGATTTTTTCAGAAGCTCATAAACTGACCTTAAAATCCAGGCAAAAAAGATCTTGAAAAAGGAGAACAAATTTGACAGCCGTTATGGAAAATAGTACAGAGGTTGCTAAAGTAAATAGGAATAGATCTACCATATGATCCAAAAATTTTACATCTGAATTGATATATCTCAAAGGCACAGAGCCTGCCTGGCAAGCACAAGGTCCTGAGTTTGGTACCCTAGATTCCTGGTACCAAAAAAATAAAAGAAATGAAATCAATAATTTGAAGAGCTCTATGTATTTCCATATTGACTGAAGTATTATTCACAACAGCCAAGATAAGGGATCAACTGTGTTCATTGCTGGATAAACCAACCCACATGTCCACACTCATTTCTATAGTCATTAGACTACTTTACATTCCCCCCAACAGTATAGAAGCCTTCCTTTTCCCATACATCTACAACAGCATTTGTTATTTTAGATTATTTGATGATATCCGTTCTTTCTGTGGTCAGATGGTATCTCAGTGTAGTGAGGTTGGCTAAGGGTTTGTCTTTTTTGTTTACTCTTTTAAAGAACCATCTGTATAATCAGTTTTTCCTTGTACTTTTAGTCTTCATTTCTTTAATTGTCTGCTCCAATATTTATAATTTCCTATCTTGTTCTGGATTTGGATTTTGTTTTTTCTAAGTCCTTAAAATATATCTTTAGGTATTTATTTTGCCTCATTCTATTTTTCTGATGTGGGCATTTACCACTATAAATTTCCCTCATATGATTGTTTTCATCATGTCTCATAAGTTTTGGTATTTTGTACTGGCATTATCTTTTAATTCTAGGAAGTATCTTATTTCTTCCTTAATTTTCTCTATGACCCCTCAGTTATTTAAGAGTGTGCTGTGAAATTTCTACCTTTACTGAGTTTCTGTGGTTTCTTTTTCTATTAATTTTTAGTTTCATCCCACTGTGATCTGATAATATTCATGGTAAAATTTTGATTCTTTTCTATTTAATTACGCATGATTTTTTGGCTAGTATGTAGCCCATTTTTGGAGAAAGTATCTTGTGTGGTCAAAAAAGAGTCTTCTGTTTTTGTTGGGTGGAACACTCTATATATTTATTAAGCCCATTTGTGTGACAAAAGTTGGTTTCACTCTGATATTTTTTGTTGACTTTTTATTTACTTGCTTTCTCTATTTGTGATAGTTGGGTATTTAGATACCCCACTACAACTGCATTGATGGTTATCTGATATTTTATGTCCATTAGAGTCATTTTATGAAATTGGGTGTGCTGTGGTTTGGTGCATATATATTTATAATCAGTATTTCTTCCTGTTGTTTACTTATATAAACCAATATGTAATGTCCTTCTTTGCCTCTCTTTAGCAATGCCTCTTGAAATCTACATTGTCTGAAAATAAAATAGTTATTCCTGCTTCTTTTCTGGTTCCTTCGTATAGACCACTGACATCCTTTAATTTTTAGTCTATAAAATTATTTTTGTATTAAATATGTTTTTTATGTTTTCAACAGCATTCTGTTGAATTTTTTCTTGATCTATACTGCTAATCTGTCTTTTGATTGGTGAATTGAATACATGTACATTGATACTTACAATTGATAGGGATTGACTTACTCCTGTCTTTGAATTAATTTCCTGTTGCTTTTTCCTTTCTTTCCCTTCTGCTTAATTGTTAGACATACCTGATATAATCATTTCATTGGGCCTTTTGGCATCATTAGCTTCATTGCCTCCATCTAGGATATCCTTAAGAATGTTTTTTGGAGTTTTGGCTTGGTAGTTATAAATTTCTTCAGGTTTTGTTTATCATGGAAGTATCTTATTTCTCCATAAATTTTGAAAATATTTATTGCAGAACATAATTGTCTGGGTTGTAAGTTGTTTTTAAGAGTTTGAAATACTTCAATCCATGCTCTGCTTGCCTTTAAGTTTTGTGTTGAATAATCTATTGTAAGTCTGATGGGTTTTTCTTTTTGGTAGTTCATTACTTTTCTCTAACAGCCTTTAAGACCCTGTTCTTGTGTTTTATATCTGGAATTTTAATTATTATGTGACATGGAGTTCTCTTTTTTTTTCTCATCATGGCTATGTGTAGTTCTATATATTCACTTAATCAGTATGTCAAGTTCCTTTTCCATGTCTGGAAAGTTGTCTGTTATTATTTGTGTAAACAAGTATCTTACGCTCTTTCTGGTGTCTTCTGATTTTTCACTAATTCCTGTAGTTATATATTGGTCCTCTTTGAGTCACCTAGGAGCTTTGGGATCCAGTTTCCATGTTTCCTAATTATTTTTAAGTTATCTCATATTAATTTATCCCTGACCTCAGACTGATCTTCTACCAGTAGGTCTGATACTCCTTTTCACATTGTTTGTTTCTGCTATGCATACATTCAAGCATGTTTTTAATCTCCTGTATTCCATAAGTGTACAGTAGCATATTGAACTGTTTTACCTCCATTGGTACACTTTCAGTGCTATCTGCAGTGTAGTTTATGATTTCCACCCTTTCAATGTCCTCTGGACCTCTGGGTGAATTGGGAATTTTTGGAGGTATTTTGTTGCCTTATCTTTTTGTATTTCTCTCTCTCTTTCTCCGTGTGTGTGTGTGTGTGTGTGTGTGTGTTGGGGTATATACATTTTTGTCTCACTCTCCTCTTCTTGGAGAGTGAGTTATGGTATTGTTTATAACCCCCAGGGAGAGACAAAGCCAAATACCAGCAAGAACTATGTTACCTGGGCTATAATAGTAAATTCAATGACAACAATGTCGTCAAATTTGAACTGGACATTGATAAACTGTAGGAACCATTCATGAATAGTCCTTAATGAAAACAAAGAGGACTGTGATTTAAATGAAGATATTTAGGTCACCATTATATTGACTTATAGTAGTTCTCATCAGTAATTCTGATGGATGTATGCAGCAGTGCCAGAGGTCCAACATACCAGAAAACTCTATGCCTTCTTTTTTAGTACCAGCCCCTCGGACAACTACTCTCAATGATCCTGATCTCCCACAATGCAGTTTATTGCCTTTAGATTTATTTTGCTGTCATAGTCATGTAGTGTCTTACTATTTTATGGAAGTCTAGTATTTAATTTGTTATACAATAGTCTATCCATTTTTTGAGTGGCAGTTCCAACCCATCCTGAAAACTTTTCTTATATCCTTTAAGGAAAGGCAAACTTAAGGTTCTTGATGTTTTAGTGCAAACTGTGACACTTCATACATGTGCTAGCGCATGACTTCAGAGATATTTTCACTCTTTAACACACCAGTAAGTACTACATTGGAGAAAATAACCTCCTTTACCTTCATTTTTCTCACTGATGATAATTTGACTGGCAGACACTTTTTTTGCTGCCTAGAAGGCTAAGCAGGAGGTGTGTAAATTTGAGGCCAAGCTGGGCAATTTAGACAAACCATCTCAAAACAAAATTTTAAAAGAGCCGAGGATATAGCTCAGTGCTCTCTGGGTTCAATCTTCATAGCTTGACCCACCCCAGGAAGTGATCAGCCCTATACTATCTTTAATCTATAGTTAAGACAATGAGGCTGGTAGAATGGCAAGTACTTTACTATTATGTTGGTAGCACTACCTCTTCTTAATGGGAAGCTGAGGCAGGAAGATCAGAAGTTTGAGCCTAGCCTAAACAACCTATTATTAACTTAGTGAGATCCTGTCTCAAAATAAAAATGAGGCTGGGCACTGACCCATGCCCTCCAGGAAAAGCCTCTGTTCTGGTTCTTCTCTGCTTGGTATATGACTTGCTTCCCCATTTGATCCCCATTTAATCACTATTACCTCAGCAATTATGCTTGTAATCTCATTGGTTGACCATAGTTTTGTCCCACCTCATGGCTACCTTATGATTTCTCATTTTTTCCTCAACTGGGACCTGCCTGATCTTGTGGTTTTGCTCTATAAAAATCCCTTGTAAAAGCCAGGTCCTTGGCAACCCACTTAGGGCCCCTTCTGTCTCTCTCTCACATGGAAGGTTTTTCCCCAGTAAATACATTCTGTTCTTAAAAAATGGGCTGGGATGTAGTTCAGTGTGAAGGCCCTGGGTTCACTCTCCAGTATCTCAAAACAAAACAGACTTCCTTTATTTGAACTCTATATTTGGGGTTAAGATAGTGATTTTGGCCCTCCTCCCCAATGAATACATTTCCTAAACTGGCTTGCATTATTAGACAGATTTTCCCCTAGAATGAAATCTCAGTAATGACAAACATTTTAGGAACTCTTTAAACATTAAAGTCTTGTTTTGTTCTATATGAGGACAGAAGCAGCATTCTCTAATATGATTGTCACTCAGAATTTTCTTTTTCTTCATTTTGAATAATGAGTCAATCAGCAAGTATTCATCGAATATTTGTATAGATGGGATTGTTAATTTATAGTATCTACACATAGTGGCTTGTCTTATTGAGACTCTTGTGTTAGCAATCTGATTTTCTTTTCAACAACATCCAGTATTAAAGCTTTAGAGGATGTATCTACTTAGGAAGACATGAAGGCTAATATTTGCCAGATTGCTAGAGGAGGAGATTAGAGAGAAATTGGTAGCTTACTTTTTTGGTGAAAGGATGGAACTGAGAAGCCTAGAGCATACTAGGTAAGCATTGTAACACTAAGCTGTATTCCTACCCTCTCTGT
>PVLD010033074.1:0-14028 GCA_004027595.1 Dinomys branickii
CCAGTGCAAATTCCCTACTATCTTCTCTATAATTTGGTATTTCCTTTAATGTTTTTGTGTTAACTAATGTGAAGATAACTATATAATACAACATCCAGTTCTAATTCCCTACTATATTCTGTATAACTTTGTATTTTCTGTATTGTTTATGGCTTTTCTGGTTCATATGTCTCCATTCTTTTGTCTTTAAAATAAAATTTAAAAAAAAATAATAATGAAGGGGCCAACCTGATAAATCACCAATATAATAAAGACAACCCATAGAATAGGAAATTTTTCCAGCTGTTCCTCAGACAAATGACTAATATGTAGAACATATAAAGAATTGAAACACACACACACACACACACACACACCCAGGAAATGTGAAGACCCAATCAAAAAATGAGCACTTGAGATGAACACACACTTCTCAGATGAAGTACTAATGACAAATATATGAAAAAACGTTCAGTGTCACTGGTCATTCAAGAGATACAAATTAGAATAGTGCTGAGATTCCACCTTACTCCAGAAAGAATGGCTATGACCAAGAAATAAATCACAAATGCTGATGGGGCTCAAAGGAAAAAGGAACCCTTCTCCACTATTGGTGGGGGTGCAGAGCGATGCAACCACCATGGAAATCAGTGTGGAGAGTCCTCAAAAAACTAGGATTGGAGGTCCCATTTCATCCAGCTATTCCTCTTCAGGGCATCTTACCTAAAGAATTAAAAGCATCATGCCACAGCAATATATGCACACCTATGTTTATAGCAACACAGTTTGTAATAGTTAAGTCTTGCAAACAGCCCAAACGCCCATCAACTGAGAATGGATAAAGCTCATGTGTTCTTTTTTATACAATGGAGTATTCAGCCATAAAGAAGGATAAGCTTGAGACATTTATAGCTACATGGATAGCCCCTGAGACCATACTCTTAAGTGAAATAAATCACACACACGTGTAAATATCACATTGTCTCTCTGGTGTGAGAAACTGAAAGCGTAAGTAAGAACCAAAGGTATAACAGAAATTATGAAATAGGAAGAAATTGTTCAAAAGGAAAGGAACTAGAAAGGTGGGAGGGGGAAAGCAAGGAAGGCAAGGAAGAAAATGAGGAAAGGATAGAATGGAAACGAAACTCTATAAATAGGGCGGGGAAGAGAGGGAAGAGGAAAGGAGGAATCAAGGTATCTCATGCAGGGATTTAGCTCAGAGGTCAGCTCTGAGTTCGATTCCCGGTACCCTCCAAAAGATGTATCCTGTACAGGTACAAATGCCCTGTGATGAATGGGATCATTGTACATATCTAAACTGTACCAATATACTTAATTTATAAAAAATGGCTTAAGAATTTGCTATGGATTACAGATATCAGCCTATGAAAGCATTTAAAATACCTGCTTTCTACAAGGAAAACTGTAATATACTTACCTTCGGGAAAGCAAAACATCTTTTGCCATTGTTTGAATAAGTTTATCCCCTCCAAAACTCATGTTGGAATTTAGACACCATTGTGAGATTTTTTTTTTTTTTGGTCTTTTTGAGACAGGGTCTTGCTACGCAGTTCAGGCTGGCCTTGAGCTTGTTTTGTAGCCCAAGCTGGTCTTGAACTTGCAAGGATCCCCCTGCGTCAGCCTCCCGAGTGCTGTGCCACCATACCTGGTCCCATTGTGAACTATCAAGGGATGAAAATCTATTATGGTGCTTAGATGACACCTTGGGAGGTGCTATGGCTTGTATCTAGATGCCCCCAAAGCCTCATGTGCCCATAGGTGGGAGCTTTGAAGGGGCTGGGTTAGGGTGTGTGAACACTGATTAAGGACATGACACTGGGATTAAGGAAGTGATGCTGGATTAGAGGTGCCCCACGCTGGGTGTGGGGACACTACCCAAAGGGCAGGACAGAAAGAAGCTAGACCTGCTGCTGCTGCTTGCTGCCTGCGGCCTGCCCTACACTGCCCTGCCCCGCCATGCCACCCTGCCTTGGAGCCAGCCAACTATGGCTGTGAGTTAAAATAAACCCTTCTTCCTTTGATTTTAGGTGTTGGGTCTTTTGTCTCAGCAATGAGAAAAGTAACTAAAACAAGAGGTAACAGGGTTAGGTAAAGTAAGGAGGGTGAGGCCCCACGATTAAATACTGGTGGCTTTGTAAGGGAAGAGAGACACACCGGAGGGGACACCCACGTGCACGCACACACACTCTGCCAGACGAGGCCCCCTGCTGCCTCAGCTCGCTGTCAACAAGGAAGCCGTCACTCAGGTGCCCCTTAACCTTGTACGAGGGCCACAAGTCAAAATAAACTTATTTTATAATTTACACAGATTGTGCTATTATGTGATTAGCAACAGAAAACAGATGAGGACGCCTTCCTGGAAAGAAAAGGTCAGTCCTTCACAGCTCCACTAGGCACGAGGTGTGACTCTGGGCCTCGCCTCTTCAGAGGCTCACACCCTAACTGCAGCAGGCAGCTGCGAAGAGGGTTGAATGGAATTATATACCCACTCCTAGCCTACGGCAAGCGCTCACATTATTGCCTCTACCAGACTACGATCACGTCAGACTCCTACTCCTGGGGGCTTCCTCTGGTGAGCTGCTGAAATGCAGCAGGGATGGGATCAACACCAAGGACCAACTGGATTAACATTAAAATCTTTCCAACACAAGTGCTCAAACCAGTTTAAACCGCACGCCACAGTCCGTCACTGGTAGTGAAATAAATGCAAGTAGCACTCGTCTTTGCTAAAGTGAGCACAAACTTACTCCGAGGGCATGCGAGCGAGGTGGCGCCGCCCCGCCCCGCCCCACGCCAGCAGAGAAGCTGAGGTGTTGTGTACTGTGAGTCACTTGCACTCTACTTCAGACATTAATGCTAAGCCTAAGACTGTCTCAGATTCTCAAGATTCAACACCAGCTTCCCTTAAAAAAGAACAGTCTTCTTTTATACTGTCATGTGGGAGAAAGAAAGAAGGTCAGGCTGTAAAGTGTATTATCCCACTGAAACGAAACAAGAACAGGCCTGCCTTCTTTCCATCTCTTGTAACCCTTCAGTCCCTGCCTTTTGGGTAGTGACCCCACACCCAGGGTGGGGCACCTCCGATCCATTCCCCTGTGGCACAGACCCCCTACCTGAGTGATTTTAAAAGCAACTAGAATTTATACACATACCAAGTCATTAACTGTAATCCTCCCCCACGGCTGGGGTAGGGAGTGTTTTTTCCTGAGCTTCCTGTGAACGTGATTTCTTCTGAACAAGGAAAACACCTGTCCAGTCAGGCTGTGCCAGAGAACATGTACTTGCTGGGGGCTGTGGAAAGTCTTACCTTTAATATTTCAGGTTCTTTGATGTCCAAAGATCTCGCATTCCAGTGTTGCAGATGTTTGTGTGACTTGTGATATTTATGAGCACTTGGTGGTGTAAAAAACCAAATCACACAAACTGCAGTCATGAACCCAAGGCCAACCCCCAGGAAGAGCCCGCTCACATAGGCGGGCAGGGGGAGGATGAGGTACGCATAGACGCACATGATAAAGAAGCCCAGCGTCTTCACGGGTAATTCTGGGTGCCGCACAGCCAAGTCCGCTTCCTCTTCACTGTCAAGAACCGCATCGTCCTCCGTGAGCACCTCCGGCTTCAGAGGGGCCTCTGGGGGCTTCTCCAGCCCACCCTCACCCTCTGCCTCCAGGTCAAAGTCCTCTGTGTAGAGTTCACAAAACTCCTCATCCTCTTTGCTCGCTAAGGCCGACAAGGAACATTTCTCTAAGACAAGAGAGCCCGTCCTCAGGCCTAGGTCCTTCAGGCTGCCGGCCTGGGAAGCTCCGGGCCCCGCCTCCCTCACAGGCCCCCCTGCGGACTGGGAGGCGTCGCTCCTGGGGACGTTGGAGTCGCTGCCGGAGCCCCCCCCCTCGGAGTCACACTCCTCCTCCTTGATGCTGTAGTTGTTACTGCTTTCCAAATGCCCATTCAAGCTGGACAGGTTGGAGAGTTCTGAAGCACTTGAAGATAAGGCTTTGGGCCTATGGCTGACACTTTCTTCCCCTATAATTTTACTAAGGAGCTGAAAAGGCTCATATATGACTTCTGAAAGGCGTCGTTTAGTGTCTTCGATTTTCGCCTCCATTTCGGGCACTTTAAAAAAGGAGCGAGTATCGGAGGGAGAAGTCAGCGGGGAGGAAGGCGCGGTTTTGGAGTCGCCACCTGTGTTTCGTGGCTGGGTGAACTGCTTGAACAGGTGTAAATTCAGCTTGGAGTCGGGCGGCTTATAGGACACAGTGTCCGACTCCTGCCTGGAAGTGTCAGTGGACAGAGACTTGACCAGCGTCTTCATCAAGTGCCTGTGCCTCGGGGGCTGTGGGGACTCTTTGGGGTCCACCTCGGTGGACAGGGACTTCACCAGGCTCAGGAAGGGCTTTGTGCTGGAGAGCGCGGAGGACGAGGCGCTGGCAGGGAGGGTGGGCGACTTGCAGGGGGACGACAGTGGCGAGGAGGAATTGGTTTTCTGCTCAGAAAGGGACGACACACTGGGAGAGCTGGCTAAGGGCCCTGATGAGGATGACCCTGGAGACAGAGCCGGTGGCACTGCACTTAATACTTGCGCCACTGGAGGAGGGGATTCCAACAGCTTTACAGTGTTCTCGGAGATGGGCAAAACGGCCGGGGCCTGGGATACGGACAGTCCACTGGCCACGACAGGTGAGGCCGCAGGGCCCACAGGGTCATGGCCAGCCTGGGGTTCCAGGTAGAGGTCCTCCTTGGCTTCGAGCCCTGTCACAATGCTTTGGTCATCCAGCCCCTCCCCAAGGTATTCCCTGAACTCCTCCTCCTCTTCCTCCTCCTCCTCCCCGGATGCTGAGAAGTGAATGGCGATGGTGTCTCGAGACACAGACCTCTGCACGTGCACTTTGGGGGCTGACGGTTTTGGCATGTCAGTGCTTCTCTCGGCATGGCGACCATTCAGACTTGTCATTTCCGGCTTCACGAGGGCTCAGGCTCTGTGAAAACAAGAACACAGGTCAGAGCACTCTCCGGGAGACGCTGCCCTTTAGAGAGCAGAGCCCTGACAGAGCCGGGTTTCCATTGTGATTGTGATTTTCCTTGGCAGATGCCCCCCTTTCTCCTGTCAGGAGGCTTCCTGGTTTCACCTTCACTAGATAAATTTGTTAGGCACTCTCTCATCTGAGCAAACCACACACCAATGGTATAAATGCCGCGCAGTCAATCTATCTTACTTTTGCTGGGCGTGGTGGCACACACCTGTAATCCCAGCACTTGGGAGGCTGAGGCAGGAGGATCATTGCAAGTTGGAGACCAGCTGGGGCTACGAAGTGAGCTCAAGGCCAGCCTGAACAGCATCATAGCGAGATCTTGTCTCAAAAAGACCCCCCCCAAACAAATTACTGTTTTACTTCACAGCATCTGAAGAAACATTTTCTCCTTTAATTTTAACTGGCTCATTTCTAACAACAATCTTCTACCACAAAGCTGGAAGTCCCTGACCAATAGACATTTCCAAAGGTGCAACAGCGTCCTAGTGATTTTAAGGATCTGGAAACAAAAGTCTCACCAATGGTTCTCTGGCTACGAACAGCTAACCCAGAAGGGCACTGCTGCCCCTGCGATCTCCACAGCAGTTCTGGCAATTTGGCTTGCGTTCCCCACCAGCACTCGCACTGCCTTACCCCTGCAAGTAAGCGACAAAGCACCAAGTGTGGAAATTTGGAAACTCACTGCCACAGCCCGGGGGCTTCTTTACTCTCCACATGCTAAGTACCACGAGGTCTGGGTAGCCAGGAGGTCACAGAAACACTGCCGTGCTCTTTCTGTCTGTCTTTTTTCATGTCTTCAGACAGGCTCTCTCACGTAGCCCTGGCCTTGAACTCACTTATGTGCCACAGGCTGGCCCGAACTCATGGCAACCCTCCTGCCTCAGGCTCCCCAGAGCTGGGATTACAGGCGTGCGCCACCGTGCCCGGCCTTTCTTTCTTTTTTTCTTTTTTGGTGGCACTGGGGATTGAACTCAGGACCTTCACACCAAACTAACTGTTTTTATTTTTTATTCTGAGACAGGGTTCACCCAGGTCCAGCTGAAACTTGAGATCTTTCTACGTCAACCCACCCCCCCCCAGGGCTGGGATGACAGGCACGCACCACAACACCTGTCATCTTCTAGGGCTTCAGGATAAATGGGTATTTTATACACATTCATTATTTTAACAGCAAGAAAAGGGAGTATCAACACTGCAGTCTACCATGAGGCAACCTCTGAGATGCGCTCTAACTCTGCAAAGACGTGAGACATGCAAACCTTGCGGTCTGCTCTTCTGGAGCGCAGCAGCCAGCTGGAGAGAAGACAGACACTTGAAACGTGGGCAGCAAGGCAGGAGTCACCACACCGCCCGTCACAGCCAGGACACACTGTTCCTCCTGCTCATGCACAGCCCGCTCACTGGGCATCAGGCATCGTATCGGGCCCCTCACACGTGGGAACTAACGCTACAATCTGGACACAGACCTCCCAAAAGAAGTAAGCAATTGTGTGTGTGTGTGTGTGTGTGTGTGTGTGTACCTTCGGGGCTCTGAGGACCACTGGAGAGGTAAGATGCTCGCTCCAGCTTCTAAGTTGCCGGGTAGGTGATAGAACGGGCGTGACTAGGAGGGAGGAAGGGACAGGGCATGGAGATGCGCGTGGGCATGGTACGGACAGTTGCCTGAATCTATGCTTTGCATCCAGGACACAGGGTGGCTGTCAGAGTACAGCAGCGAGCCTGTGGCCAAGTGGAGAGGGGACCTGCTATCGGGGCCAGGCAGCGGGGCTTCTGGTACTTGCTCCTCTCGCAGCTGACTCTGGGAACTTGAACAGGTCATGGTCTCTGGGTCTCAGCACCTTCATATGGGACATGAGAGATCTGGGATTCTTTCCAAATCTAAAGCTTCCACGTTTATGCTTACAGGCAACTGCACACATGCCAACAGCACGCACGGACAAGGGACCTGCTACAGGCCCTCAGGGGTACACTGCTCGCTTACTCCCATGTTTAGGGATTCTGACAAACACTCCTGTTCAAAGTTCTGGCAACAGATGCCACCAAGAAGAGAAAACACCAAACCCGGTCGGGTAGGGGTGGGAGACTGCAAATCTGTAGCACTAACAAGAGGACATTCTCAGGTGACAAGATGCACAGCGCTTGGGCCCAGCCACAGTGGGGACACGCTCAAAATCACACATATTTTTGTATCAAATCCTTGAGAGAACCTTCCAACAGAGCTTCGTACACATTCCTCACGGCCCTCAGGCTCTCCACGCCTGCTCCCTCCAGCACAAGGGGATGCTCTCCAGTAGCTGCCGCGGCACTTTAAATCCAGGAGCTGCTGGCGGTTCGAAAAACACTCTCAGGTCCAGGATGATCTTTCCCTGTTATCTTTAAACCAACAGGTTTGCAGACTTACAAAAAGAACAATACACCTAGTTTTACAAGGGTAATTTGAAAAGAAAATTATAGAGGTAACTTAAAAAGAGAGGCTAGTGCTTTCACATAAGGGATGACACAGAAAGCTCTGTTGTTCTGAGGCTGCTTCATGAGGGGCAGTGGCCGCTACGAGAAGGTAACTGTGGGCACAAGGTGCGCACAAAGTGTACAGTTCTGAGGCTGAATAATATGAGTCCGTCCACTGTGAAGCAAAGCCAGCATGGAGAGGCCCATCTGTAGTGGGTAAGTAGCCTGGAATCAAAGGAGAAGGCAGGCCCAGCCCAGGGCCACAGTGTGAAGTCAGCAGTGCGACTGGGAGTCTGTGTTTTCGGCAGCCAGGCCAGGCACTAAAAAAGCTGGCACCTGCTCAGAAGGCTCAGTTACTGCTGGGCAGGGCTACCAGGGGCCTATTTGCCCAATCCCACTCCACACAGCCAGTTAAAGACATCTCTGCTACCCTCTGCCAGTTGCCTCGGAGTCTGTGTCGGCCAACAGGGTCCAAGATGGGCAAATGGGATGGGCAGTCTGGCTCACCAGGGCTCCCTCCTTTCTCCGGGTCTCAAGCAGCAACTTCAGAGAGGAATACTGAGCTTCCCCGACACCACCAAGGTGACCCACATGTGGCTCTACTTCCCCAGGATTTTACTAAAACAAGTGACATGAGGCTAGAACATCACTACTACTCCTTGAATGCAAGGAAATCTTGGGCAAAGGTTTGCTCATCTGCAAAACCAAGGAACTAGGCCAGTCAAAGGCTGCTTCTAGGACCCAACTCACTGGATCACTGGGTGTGGTGAAAGCAAAGTCCATGGCTTGGGCTCCCCACAGCCCATCAAGTGGCCTCCTCTTAGGGACAACCCAAAGCCCTTCTTCTCTATCCTCCTAAGGGCCAGCTGCCCAGGCAAACAGAGCTGACCCTCCCCATAGTCACAACTTCTCAGGACATCAAGGCCAACAGGAGAGCCCTGAAAGATGCCTTGGAAGGTAGTCTGTCCGTGGGACGGCCCTGGCCCACTGTGGAAAGAGGCTCAGACAGAGGCCTCCTGACACTGAGGTCCAGATGCCCCATCAAGTTGCTTCCTCGAACATAATACACATGTTCCTCGTTCCTGCTCTGTCCTGGCTGTGACAGCACCCTCCCTGCTCAGTCATGCATGGCTCCCCTGCGACCTTGCTTCTCAGCCAGCATGTGACCAGTCACACTGAGAAATGAAAGGTGTCACTATCTATCTGACAATCTAGCCCCATAAAAAATGAGGACCTTTCTGCCCTCTACTACCACACTCAGTTTTGTCCAGGATTAAAAGAAGAGAATGTTCTTCAGACCTCAGGGACTGAAATACCAATGGAGGAAATTCTCATCCTTCCAGATCTCCCAAAATTGCCAGCGCAACACAAGACTGTGGAGTTTAACACTGACTCCTGGGTGCTGTGAAGACAGGGTCCAAATCTCACGCTGTCACCACATTCCCTTAGGGTTGATTTCCTGCTACGTATGTTCTTAAACAAAAGTCCAGCACGATCATAGTGCAGCTAAGGATTACTCATGCCCATGCCCAGAGGAGACGGGGGCGGCAGAGGTAACACGGGGAAACACGCCAGGCGCCTGGTCTTTGGGAAGGTGGCTCCTCTCTCAGGGCCACCGTACTGCTGAAACAACAACGCGTACAATATGTATTTTCATATCCGCTGAAAAGCTCTGAGGCTTTGGCAGCTGAATAAGGCAAACTGGGCCCAAACTAGGGAAAACAGGAGCCCAGAGATGAGCTCCTGCCCCCAAAGCATCAGCCAGCCGGTACCACAAACTGGTACTCTCATTGTAATGGCCTCCAGAGCAGGAACCGAAGTCCCAGCCAAGGCCAGCCGAAGTGGAACACTGAGTGGGGCCCTCAAAAGGCTGCGTGTACTACTTGGTCCCAGGCAAACCAGAAGCAAACCAGCGCTCGCCTGGACTGCAGGCCCCTCTCAAAGCCCCTGGTACTCTCCACCTTGAGCCTCCTCCAGGTGGTTCTGGACCAGGACACCCCAGGGGCCTGGCAGAAATACTGAAATCACAAGTCCATTTCCTATGAGGCAGCGAGACCTGGGCCTCAAGTTACTCCTACAAATACTTTCTCAGTTGTAAGGAAAGGCGCATAATCAAAGCAGCCAGGTAGACAGAGAAACAAGACTGAGGGCCCGCAGGAGTAAGAGGTGACAGAAAAGCAGAGACCGCGGCTAACAGAATCAGCAGGCACACAGCAAAGAGACAAGTGCACGTCGGGAAGAGCTCAGGGTACCTGGAGCTCAATTACAGGCAGGCAGACCAGCCGGAGGCCAACGCCTGCACGGAAAGGCTGGGAGGGAGGGAACAGACGGCAGGAACTGGAAAAGAACACAACACGGCCAGGAGGACTAGAGGAGAGGGGAACAGGAGGAAGGCTCAAGTGGACGCAAGTTCCTACGGGACAGCAGCGCAGCTCCTGAGAGGGCCAGGAGAGACGGGGAACATGGGCTGTGCTTGGGCCCTCCCACCTCACAGACACCCGCCTTCACCCCAGCGGTGGGCGCGTTACTTCCTCTCAGGACAGGAGTCCTGAGAATGTGATTAAGTATCTTGAGAGGGGAAGAGCGCTGTACAGTACCTGGGTGCACCCGAGGTAATCACCAGGGTCCTTAAAGGGGAGAGGGTGGCAGAGCACTGAAGAAACCAGACATGACAAGAAAGAAGGGCACAAACTAAGAAACGTGGCCGCCTCTGGAAGCCACACAGAGCAAGAAGACAGGGCTCCCCCAGAGCCCGCAGAACACATGCAAGCCCTGCCAACCCCTTAACTCTAGACTCTAACCACCAGGATTATAAAACCATAGATCAGCGGAGTTGTTAGGCCACTAAACTCGTAGTAATTTGCTCCAGGAGCGGCAGGAAGTGAGCGTGGGGGTACACATGACGGCCTGAGGTATTCTTTCTCCCCGAGCCATCAGAATGCAGCAAATAGGGAACTGGGTGTTGTTTTGCATTCTAACAACCACTGTCCAAATACTTGAAAAATATCTCTCAACTTTCCCCATTAGTAAGAATCTCTAGGACTTACACCCTCTGAACCAGGAAGCAGAGCTTCATACCACTTACTAAAGGGAAAACACAGGTTAACAGACAAAATAAAGGAATAAAGAAAATATCTGATGTATTTTTCTATGATCAAAACCTTACCTCCCCAAACAAAAGAATAAAGTTAGACAATATACAAAATTAACCTTGTAAAAAACAAAGAAGTAAAGAATTAACCCTAAGTGGGATATAGTGACACATGCTTATCACCCTAGCGCTCTGGAAGGCTGAGGCAGGACTCCAAGTTTGAGCAAGACCATGTCTCAAAAGACAGAGAGAGTGGGGGTAAGAGAAAGAGAGAGAGAGAGAGAGAGAGAGGGAGAGGGAGAGAGCACCATACACATATCTAAAATTGATCAAAGATCTAAAAATAAGACTATAAACTCTTAGAAGAAAGCAGAAAAAAAGCTTTAGGACATTGGATTTGAAATGATTTTTTTTTTGGATATAACATCAAAAGCACAATCAAAAAAAGTAAAAACAGATAAATGAACTACATCAATTTTAAATTTCTAGGCATCAAAGGGCACAGAGAGTATGAAATGACACCCTATGGAATGGAAACAACTTTTTTAAAAAAGTCGTGTTTCTGATAAGGAGTTAATAGCTAGAATATATATTTAAGCATTCTTAAACCAAAAACCACAAACAATAAGCACTCAGAAGGCTGAAGCAGGGAGGCTGTGTGAATCTGAGGCCAGCCTGGGCTACACAAGCAAGTTCAAGACCAGCCTGCATTACATTAGACCCTATCTCAAAACAGTAAGAAAACCGATTAAAAAGTGGGAGAAGGACTCAAAAAGACATTTCTTTAAAGATACACAAATAGCTACCAATCACATGGGAAAAAGCTCAGTATCAGTAATTATTAGGAAAATGCAAACTAAAACCACAACAAGCTATCATCTCACACTTAAGAACAGCTGTAATTTTTAAAAGTACTGGCAAAAACAAAGACAAACTGGAATTCTTGTGCACTGTTGGTGAGATGGCAAAACAGTACAGCTACTATGAGAAATTTAGTAGGAGATTCCTCAAAAAGTTGTAAACATAAAAGAATCATATGAACCTCAATCCCACTTCTGAGCCGGGAGTAGTGGTGCATGCCAGTAATCCCAGCACTCGGGAGGCTGAGGCAGGAGGATCACTGCGAGTTCGAGGCCAGCCTAGGCTACAAAGTGAGCTCAAGGCCAACCTCAACTTCATAGCGAGACCCTATCTCAAAAAGATTAAAAAAAAAAAAAATCCCACTTCTGGGTATACGTTCAAAAGCAAAAGTAACTCTAAAGACTTACTTGCACACCCATGTCCATTGCAGCATTAAATATAGCCAAAGGTAGAAACAAGTGTCCATAGACAGAAGAATGGATAAATAAAATGTGATACACACAGATACACACACACACACACACACACACACACACACACACACACAGATACACACACACACACAGAAATATTATCTAGCCTTAATAATAGGAAAATCCTGTCTCATGAATCTTGAGGACATTATGATATTACGTGAAATAAGATAGTGACCAAAAAAAAGGACATTGCATGAGTCCACTTATCTGACACATCTAAAGTACTCAAATTCACAGACAGAGAGCTGAATGGTGCTGCTACCAGGGCTGAGGGGCGAAGTAAGTAGGGAACTGTTCCTTAATGGACGTTTAGTTTCAGGGCTGTAAGATGGAAAAGTTCTAGAGACTGGTTGCACAACAGTGTGAATGCACTTACTATGACTGAACTGTATTCTTAAAATGGTTAAGTTGGTAAAATTTAGTCATGCAAAGTTTCTGTTGTATGTATAGTTAAAAATAAATTTTTTAACCAGGAGTGGTGGTGCATACCTGTACTATCGAGGAGCCCGACAGCCAGATGGCACGTTTGAAGCCAGCCTGGGCAATTTCGGGAAACCATATCTCAAAATAAAGTAAGAAGGGCTAGAGCTGGGGACTGCGGCTCAGTGGTACAGTGGTTACCTCACATGTGTGAGCCTGTAGGTTCAAAAACTGAAAATAAAAAAGAATTTATAAATTTTGCCCTTTAAAACTTTATAAATAATTCAGTACTTAACCACGCCAACTCTGAAAAGATTCTGCTCAGAAGGCTCATGCCGCTGTGTCTGCGCCCGGTGCGGTTAGATTATAAGGTAACAGACATGAGCACACGTGCGTGCCAACGCTTTTGGCGGACCGGGTGCTCGTTGAACCTTGCCCTCAGCTAGGCGCTCAGACTGCTGGAAAGCGGGAGGTCCCCAATTGTTCTGTCAATGGACCTTTGAAATGGACCTTGACTTCACTGTGATTCCCCACTACAGTTACTGTTCCTCTAGAGAAGCTCTTTTCTCTCAGCAAGACTGAGAAAGCCTCTAATGTGGGTTTGTCACTCCAAAACTTACAGAGGGTTCTACTCAGTCTACAAATAAGAGACAAATCAATGGCCTCTACCTTACCAAAGAACGTGCTATCATTCTGCTATCATTCCGTCTCCAACCAGAATGACAGGTACGGCGAGAGAGGATGGCAGAGATGCGCAGTGCTGCAGTCAGACGGCAACGGCACGTGTGAAAGGACGTGTCTGGGCCCAGCTCTTCCGTTACTGCCAGATGCTCATAAGTGGTGTGGGAGGCTGGGGATATAGCTCAGTGGAATAAGCCCCTGCCTAGCAAGCGCAGGGTCCTGAGTTCGATACCCAGTACCACAAAAAAAAAAAAAAAAAAAGTGGTGTGGGGTTGTTTCCATTTAAAAACAGCAGCATGGCTACTATTATTAATACTATCATTTCTAATTCATATACTAGATTAAGACAGGGATGGAAGAAAACAATTTTGATTGAAAACAGAACTAGCCTCCCGATACAGCCTAGCACAGTAAGGCCAGCCTGGCTGGACTACCTTTCGCGTCTTAGGGTTACCCCTAATCCTTCAAGGTCATTATTTAAAAATTTTATAAAAGCCTGTTAGACATGCGCTACCTCAGAACAATCTTGCACTCGGACATTTGATGTACAAATACCATCTGCTAGCTTAGGACGTATCAGTCAATACTTTATTTCCAAAACTTCTCTGGCAGAGGGAAAAAAGCAAGCTGTGTCCTGCTTCAGAGCGTGTTTTAACATCTCTTACCCGTGCACTTTTTTTTTTTTACATTTTTTTTTAAATTTTCTTTTAAAGACAAAAGAATGAAGACATATGAACCAGAAAAGCCATAAACAATACAGAAAATACAAAGTTATACAGAATATAGTAGGGAATTACAACTGGATGTTGTATTATATAGTTCTCTTCACATTAGTTAACACAAAAACATTAAAGGAAATACCAAATTATAGAGAAGATAGTAGGGAATTTGCACTGGATGCTGTATAATATAAAGTTATCTTCATTTCTGCTAGTACAAAAACGACTGAGGAAATACAGAATTATAGAGAACATAGAAGGGAATTAGCTCTGGATGCTGTCCTACATAATGTTACCTTCAT
>PVLD010033075.1:0-14027 GCA_004027595.1 Dinomys branickii
TTCCTTCCTTCCTTCCTCCCTCCCTCCCTCCCTTTCCCTTGTTCCCCTTCCCACTTGGACATTTTCTTCATATTTCACAATATTCTGTTCCTTATTTACACTTTTGCTTTCTCACACCAGAGAAACCATGTGTGTCTGATTTACTTCACTTAAGAGTGTGGTCTCAAGGTGCATCCATTTACCTAGAAATGTCATAAGTTTATCCTTCTTTGTGGCAGAGTGGTATTCCATTGTGTAAACAATACCTTTATCCATTCATGAAAGGTTTTGTTTCAGCTATGGAATCAATTACTTTCTCAGTGGTAAAACAGAAAAACTGATGAGAAATTTGGACAATTCTGTTCATTTTTCAAATGTTCATGATAGGCATGAGCTGAGAGCCCTAAACTTTAGTTTGCTAGCATTTACTGTTTCCTGAAGTTCCTCTCTCCAGGAGATGAGATGGAACCCTGCAACACTTTCAACATAATCATGGAGTAGGAGTGTGGAGGATATTGTTTAAATATAAATAGGTATATTCTACTCCTGACCCACTGAATTAGAATTTTAGGAAGGCCTTGTACTCAGCAACGTACATATTGACATGTTCACTTTCAGTGATTCCAATGCAGACCTAAGTTTGAGATCCACTGCTCGACAAAGTTCTATGAATAGTCAACCTACAAAAATTAATGTAGAGTTCTGAAAAATGCAGATGCCCTGGTCCCACCACTGGAGAGTTTGTTCAGTAGTGTGCTGGTAATTTCCAACCATCCTTTTAAAGGGAAAAAATTATTTGTAGCATTTGCCACCTTCCATCATGTAAATAACTCCACTGTGCCTTATTTGAAGCTGCATACATAAAGTCACTCAACTCAGAGTTGGAAAGACATATTGGGGACCACCACAAAGTGGCTATGAGCAGGATTTAATATTAACCTATTAACTTCAAGGAGCCTGTGGCTGCAGGCATCTCACCCCTGCTGTGTAGGCCTTCCTGGAGATAACATAGTTCTCCTAAATTAACATACTATTACTTGGAGAAGTGCTTGAAAGGATTCCCAAGTCCTGCCCAGATTCCTGCATTTTCTTCAGTATTCTCCCTCCCTTGTTTGTAAACCTAACAAATACAGGCTGCCCAGAGAAGTCTTTGGCTAATTCACAGATTATCGAAACTGGCAGAGAATTGGGCCCTCCTCGAGCCCTAAAATCATATTTCATTTTCTCATTTATTTAAGCCTTTGTCTGTCCACTTGCTTGGGAGTTTGCAGGCCTGATCAGCCTGAAATAACTTAGGGTTATTTAACCCACTTTTTGATAAAGACATACACAGTTATGTCTTCCAAACCAGTACAAGCTAACACCAGTGCATGGGAGGTATGAATGTGGTAGAATGTGTACAGAAATTTGTCGGTAGCGTATGAATAGGCAGGTCACTAAATGCAGCTATGGGTAGCTAACCCCAGCTCTTTTCTATTCTAGAGGTGCATTTTCCTTGCTCTTGTGCATGCTGTAGCTAGTTTCAGAAATAGTCCTTCCCTCTAGCATTTTCTGTGAAAATTCTGTCAATCATTTAGGAAGCCCAACTTGGTGTAGCCTCCACATGAAGCCTTCTCTGTGTCATTTTCTTACTCTCAACAAATGTTTTCTTCATCCTTATAGGGTAGTTATGGAGATATATCATTATTTGTAGCATGCTCCTGAAGCAGATAACAAGGAGGCATGGTACAGGAGAGCTTTGGGGTTGATGACAAAAGCATCAGTTTTGGAGTCAGATGTAATTGAACTTAAACTCTAGCTACAATATTGAGCAGCTGTGTAGAGAGTTAATGAATTCTCTAAGCCTCAGTTTCCACAGATGTAAAATGGGAGTGAGAGTGACCCTTCAGGGTCACTATAAATATTATTAACAATTTATAGGAAGTGCTAGACACTTCCAAATTGTTCAATAAATTGTAGGTAGTTATTTATATTTGTTCTGTACCAAACAAATGGCACTCATACTTGGTATTTTCAAATATTTGATATCAAAGGCACAGGCTATGGTGTAGCTTTGCATTTATCATTTTTTAAATATCACTCCTCCATCCATCTAACTGAAAGGGCATCATTTATACTTGTGTTTACTCTTAGCCTTGGTCTGAGCCCTGACTAGGACTGTCAACCCATGCAGGAAAACTACTCCTTTAGTTGTCCTGCATCCCACAAACCTGTACATGACAGAATTGTTTGATATTCCTTACACCTTTCTTTTTTATACCTGGCAGAGCCATAACTAACTGAGATGGCATGAGGATGGGACTGGGATGGGGACCACGTGCTATAGTATGAGTATCAAAACTTATTTACATGCACACACTATGGTGTGCTTGAGTGACAGCTAGGCTCAGTGGCTAGAGTTGAGGAAGAGGTTGTTAACAAAGTAGTCAGTATCAGTCCATCATCTCAACCTTTGGCTCACAGGAGAAGCTCAGCTGTGTCTGCAGTTCACAAGCCTAGCCCTGGTTCCTCTAGAGCCATTGCTGCTACGTTGGCATTTGGGAGAATATTTAACCACATATAACTTTGAGGTTTCTCAGGTTTTTCTGGAATGTTCTTTCAGCTAAGACATTATTAAATTAAGCATAGTAGTTATATGAGGGAATGTTATCTTCAGTTGACACATATACAGAAATGAGTTTATCAGATACCGGTTTGCTAATACTGAGTGAAATTCAGTTAAGTAAGGTTTATAATTATGGCCAGGATGTGTAGGTGGCAGTTGCTTGCATATCAGGACTAGGTAGAGGTTAACACAATGTTTGAATAATAGATATAGTGATAGGGCTAATATTAAAATATTGTTGGGTTTTTTTTTTTTTGCGGTACTGGGGATCAAACTCAGGACCCTGCGCTTGCTAGGCGGGCGCTTATTCCACTGAGCTATATCCCCAGCCCTAAAATATTGTTGGAAGTAAACCTGTCCATTCAGAAATGGATGTTGTGGCTAAGGCTAGAAAACTTTCAGATTTTGCTGTCTTGTGTCAAGTTGATTCTGGATCCTAGGCTCAGAACAGCTCCTTGAATTGTCAAGCATCAAATGACTTCGGTTGCTATTGGTCTGAACTGAGAAAGATTAGATCATGGTGTGACAATGTTCGGACATAATGATGTGCACTTGTTGGCGGCCCAGGTTTTGGGGGGTGACCGAGCTATATTTCAACAGCCTTTTTCAATACTCACTCTCTCTACTTGCAGAAGCAAGCATCCTTGGGGACATCACTGAGTCAGAAATTACGATGTGCATAATGCTGAGAAAAGTCAGTGCTGACTGCTTTTTCCAGAAGACTCCTAGTTGAGGAGAGTGGTAGCTGGTGATGGGCCTGGGAATCAGAATCACAATGGGCTTCTTCTTTGCCATACCTACAAGTTCAAATGAATCATTTTCATTTTCATGTTAGCACAGTGAAGTTTGTAAGAGATACGTTTTTCTTTTCTTTTATGATGTTTAAAATATTTAATTGATAAAATTATATGTATTCAAGGTATCTAATGTAATGTTTTGTATATATATTGAAATGATTTCTACAAATTAATTGACACATCTGTGACTACGCATATTACTCTTTATATGCATAGTGAGGACACTTAATATCGATTCTCTGATCACATTTCAAGTGCACAAAACAGTAAAGTATTACTAGTTATAGACTCCACACTGTGTATTAGGTCTCCAGAATTTATTCATTTTATTACAATATATCCTTTCCCCAGCATCTCCCTATTTTTCCAATACCCTAGCCTATCTCATCCATAATTTTACTCTCTGCTTCTACAAATTTGATTTCTTTAGATTCTGCGTATGAGTTTGATCCATACAGTACTTTTCTTTCTGCATGTGGTTTATTTCACAGAGTAAGTTGTTCTTTTATCTTCATATGATTCCCGTTTTGCCTAAACAAGAATTGATTTGCTGGGTATTATCACAGGAAAAAGTTTTTAAATCAATTCACTAAAGCCAAGCAACTGCACTTAGAGTCTTCCTTCACTGACTTCGTAATAAAGACAAAACACCAGACACCCAAACCTTGCATGGAGTGAGTGAAGCTTGACATCTATACCAAAAAGATGTGGCCTCCAGAGAAAAAAGAACCCTTGGAAGGATTAAATTGTATTAATTTGCATTTATCCCACTAATTATCTTGTTCATTGCTACCAGTCTCTCTAGAGGTGGTGTTTTATTTATTCTGTCTCTCTTGATGGAGGTGCTAGGCCATTCTGTTCAATAAATATTTACTGAACATTTATTATGCATCAGACACCATGCCAGGAATGGAGGCAGAAAACACAAATAATTGTAATAGTTACCATTTACTGAGTACTGAGTATGTGCCAGGCACTTTAGATGTATTACTTCTTAGATTCTCCCAACAGACCTAGTAGATAGGTACCATTATCATTTCCATTTTCAGCTGAGAAAACTGATGGATGGAGAGATGAAACAATTTCTCATGGTCACACGTGGTAGAAGGAAAATTTTAAACCTAGTTTTCTCTGCTTCCAGAATCCAATTCTTACTGTGTCATGCATGTTCTGTGGTAAGCGTTTTGCTTTATCTCATACGATCCTCACTAAAACCCTATAAAATAACTACTTTTATTATTCTCATTTACAGGTGAAGAAACTGATGCTGAGGGTGGTTATGTGTGACTTGTCTGAGACATATGAGGAATAAACGGTAGAAGCATGCTTTAGGTATTGATGATCTGACTCCAGAGCATATGTACTTAATTGCTGTGTTCCATTGCATGCATGAAAGTGACCTATCATTATACATGAATGGGAGGAGGTGAATAGGACATATGAGTGGCGGTAATTTAGAGCAAATGAGGACTGTAAACCCAGGAAGATGAGCTCGGAGTTAACTGGTATTGTAATTCAGGTGGGCCAATGGAATGTCAGAAAAACTACCTGAGACAAGGGGCAGAAAACAAATACTTGAGCTTTAGATACAGAAGAAAAGCCCAGAAATATCAAATAAGGCAAAGAGGAGCATAATTCCACTCAGCAAGGGGTTATATCTGGCATCCTTACAGAAGTCAGGAGATCTTCCTTTCGGTGACAATGTGAAAGTTTAAGCCTCCTTTCTGAGTCTCAGTTTCTCCCTTTATAAAGTCATAATTAAAGTTTCCTCTCTGTTTATGTTATAGGGACATTGTGAGGATAAAAGAATAGATAAGAAGATGCTCTTCAACTGTTATCATTTCTATTAAATTTATTCTTGGAGTTATTAGACCCGTTTTCTGGGATAGATTTTTCTGCATTGCATAAGCACAGTTTTAGTTTATTTGACTGTTGGTGATTAATAATTTAGTTGACCCAAATGGACTTATCAGTTGCTTTCAGACATAATTTAAAAGTGAGATGCAAACATTCTTTATTCAATAGGCATCTTGATGCTAGATGTTGTGGTGCATGCCTGTAATCCCAACATGTGTGAAGATGAAGCAGGATGATTACTGTGAGTTCAAGGCCAGCCTGAACTACATGACAAGACCTTGTCTCAAAAAAATAAGAATGAAAGAAAAGAATCTCCTTGATCTCCTGGAGATCTTGTGCTGAATGCTCTGGGCATAAAGTGAAACTGATTTTCTGTCATTTTTGCTATTGCTATTAGTTTTTCAACTTAGCCACTTACTTAAAGTAGAGAAGATTATAGAAGACTTTTCTGAATTTGACAGAAAAATCTCCTTTTATATGTGGTTTTTGTAGTATTAGGGATAATTTTTCTTGCCTCATTTGACCGTTAATAATGATATATCAAATTTCTGGATTAAGAAATACCCACAAGATTATTAAAGCACATTTTGGGATGTGTCTGAGTAGGTCATGTAGATGTGACCTTAGGTGCTTTTATAATCCCTTGGCCCTTTCTTTCTGGCACTGTTCTGCTCTGTTTTCCAATGAGAATGAACTCCTCACCATTGCTCTGCCATGCCCTTCTGCAATTATCCTACCCAGATAATAAATTTTGGGAGAATAAAGACTTTCCTTCACAAAATTGTAGTTCAGTATCCTAATTCCCACTTTTCCCACTCCTTAAAGAAAACTGAGCTAAGGTCTAAAATTTTTACAGTCTTTTGGACCTGAATCTCAGGAAAGAGAAATATGTAAGGTATTGTAGCCACCATCTCCATTATTCATAAAGCAAAAGGAAGGGTTTCTAACTAGTTGTACAGTCTTCAACTTCTTTGTCCCCAGTGAACATCAACAGCTCAGTAGGATTTTATCACTCCTTTAGATTAAAAAAAAATGAATGCCTCTTATTGGGCAAAGAGGGGGAGAACAGGCTTTATCTCTTCTCATTGTCTATCATAGTCACCCATTAACTCTACACCTGCCAACAGAATGTGAGATGACAAAGGCCACAGTGGAATAGTTGACTGTGGCAGAAAGGAAGCCAAAAAAAAAAAAGAGCTCAGCCCTATCTCCTCCAAATTCATTAGCTGATGTATCTTTTGGAGGCAATGTGTGTTTTGGAGTGTGACTTGTACATGCTAGATAGAGCTCAGAAGCAGCATGACTGTATTGTTTTGGCCCAAAGTCAGTGGACATTGAAGTTGAGCCTTATTATAGATCTTGAAGCAAAGACAAGACCTTCTACTCTTGATCAGTTCCGATAGACTGCCTACCTGTCTCACTAATCCCTTTTCTCTGTCTTTGCCAGATAGTATGAGGACTGAGCTGGAATAGGTGGAGTAGAAGTGGAGATAAGGGATTTCTGGTAAAAATCTTAGTTCTAGTCTTCAAGACATCAGAGAAAGTCGGGTTTGCCTATCAGTATTTTTCCTAAATCATGACTGAGGTGTCTTGGGCATCTGGTGAAGTTCCATATAGTCAAGAAAAAATTATAACTTTATTAACCCCTTTAATAAGGTGCTATATAGTTCCTTTACTGATATTTTTGAACACACAGTCCATACTAAGACATAGGCTCTTTCCTCTGATATTTATTGTGTACTGGGTGAGGAAATAATTTCCATTGTGCAGAACAAAGAGAAATGCCCTATTTTCAAAAAAAATCTCATATGCCCACAGATAACAGAACCACTGAAAAGATAAAACAGTGGATCAGCACCAAAGGAGTCACATTCAGCACAAGTGGTGCCATAATAGGGAAGATAAATGTTTGTTTTTGATACCTCATTGCCCCTTCATTTGACAATTACACCTTGAATTTCTTTCAGAAAACAACTCCTCCACCATGCTCATTCATATGTCTTAGATGAGGTTGACACAATCCACCTGACTCCACAGTAAAGCAGATGACTGCAGCTGGCCAGGCTAGAGAGAAGCCATTTTGTACTAAAAAATTGATATTTTAATCTCTAGTTCAAGCAGGTTGAATCAACAAGCACTCCCCACAGTAAAATAGAATTTGAGATGACTTGATTTATTACAGGCTCCTTAGATGTGTTTGGCTGTTCTACTCTGAGCAGTTGTAATTTAGACTTGCCTGTTTTCAATATTCAGGTACTTTTCCTTCCCTTTCTTTATTCCAAATTTTTCTGGCGGAAAAAATGAGAAATAACACCATGGTCTGCTCATAGAATTAGTTACCACAGATGGTTTCAAATTCATACGAATAGAGATTTTGGTTTTTGGCTTAAGAGTCACCTGTTGTCCACCACAGCCAAATGATATCAATAGATGCAGTCAGGCACAAACAGAAAATAACCACCATGGGCTATAATAGTTTCCTTTACAGCAGATAATATGACAAAGTCTCAAATCTGAATTGCACCTAAGCCTGCAGTCTGCTCACTAAAAGATTGTGGACTTCAGTATTTAGATCTGAAATCCTAGGCTGCCTCTTCTAAGTTCCTAAAATTTTATAAATTTTTATTGGTATATGTTTGTGATACATAGTAATTACATATATATGGTAATTTTCAATCCTCTTCCTCCCTCGTTTCTCCTGATCCTCTTCTCCATTACCTAAAAGTACCTCCATTTCCTACATCTCTCCTTCATTTTACTCTTTTATTTATATTTTCTACATCTTCAGAATGGCAGCATACCTTTGGTTTAAGCCCCAAGTGATACTCATAACCAACAGGAATGTTGTCTACCCTATGGGCAGCACAAGACTGCCTTCTGTGAATGCAGAGTTAGAACACAGCTTGTGGTTGAATTGAGTTCCGAAGTTGTAGTCTAAAACATTTCTTCTCAACCTTTTGGACAATATATTTTCAGTTACTGTGAATTAAGAAAACACATAAATGTTAATGGCATCAAATAAAATTGCTCTGTCAATTCAGTACTCTACAAGATCTAGAAAGGTGTCACTGAAAATTTAGATCTGGAACTCTTCCCAGAAGTCAACAGTGGGCTTTACTGGTGCATCAAGGAAGGAGCCATTTGTAAAACAAGGATGCTGACTTGGCTCCCATTGTTTTGGGCTGTTTAAATATGGGCAATATTATCATCAGCATGTTGGGAAATCTTAGCTCCCAGTGTCCCAATAACATTTTCTCAAATACGGTTTGGCCCTTCCCATCTATGTGATCTAGATAAGTGATGCAACCTTTCTGGATCTCAGTTTCCTCATTTGTAAAAGAAAAATAACATTCTCTATCTCACAAGATCATTATGAAGATAAAATAGCTCTTCTTTCTCCTAGCCCTGCTATAGTTCTTGCTCTGCACTCTTCGAAATATAATCATAACACTATATATTACTCTTTCAGAGAACTTAGAAGGTAGAGAAATTCACAATATCCAGCAACAAATCAGAGTTGATATCAAGAATTAGTAAGATGCCAAAGATAGATTGTACACTGGAAGTCAAGACTATAAAGTAAATAAAATAGCAAAGTGGAACTAAGTAGGGTGAATACTCTCCCACCTTACCCAAAGATGTTCACTTTTTAATTATTGGAACCTGTGAATATGCTACCATACATGACAAAAGGGGTATTGTACATTTGATTTGATAAATAATTTTCAGATGGTACATTATTCTGGACCATCTGGGTGGGCCTAATGTAGTAACAAGGATCCTTATAAGAGAGGTTCAGAGAGTCAAAGGTATCAACAGAAGAAGAATTTAGAGTGATACAACTGTATGGCTTTAATGATGAAAGGGGATGATGATCCAAGAAAAATGAGCAGCCTCCAGAAGCTAGAGAAAATGAGGAGCAGGATTCTCCCCTACAGCTGCCAGAAAGTAACTCCCCCCGATTCAGTGGTCTGTAGTAAATCCTACTTTCCAAGACAATCTGCTCTAATTTTGATTAGGACTGATATGTGTTGTAGTTCAACTGAGAAGATAGAATTATTTAGAAACATCCGAAAGGATTGCCTTGCTTATAAGAATTCACATTCAAGTTGTGCAAAGACTTTCATGGTTTGTTGGTGAGGGCAAGACCATTAGATAGCTATTTATGGAAGCAGAGTAGATTGCTCCACTATTACAATTTACAGGATATACAGAAATTTTTGTCCTGGGAATTTGCAGAGGGCCATGGCAGTGATCTCAAACTTGGTATTCCTTGAAGCTGAGGGATTCTGAATGGCAAGTTCACAGGAAAAGTATTTCAGCCAGCCAAGGGACAGATGGCTACAAATTGATAATTGATAATTTCTCTGGGGATTAGTTCCTTCATTATCCTATCTTAAGTACAAAATAAAGAGCAAAACAGTTTTTCCCCCCTTCAGGTCGTTACAACCTAAAATATCCTAACAAAATTTCAGGGGAAATTAGCCTGAGCATTGCTATAACAAAGTACATACTTTGTACATATTATATTTTCTTTCATACATATTTTATGACTAAATGTTGCCTGTACCTTATTGAATAGTACATTTTTTTGCCTAGCATACAAATGGGGCATTTGCCAATGAGTGAGGAGCTCTTTGTTCAGAGAGTGAAATGATGCTGAGTCTCAGTGAGACTGGAACATCGGAAGACTGCAATCTATGTTCTACTGAAAGAATATGTCATGCTTTTCTAAAGTGAGGAAAATGCCCACAGAATAATGATCCCTCCTGAGAAAAATTTATTTCGGTAATATGGCTGCTTCTACAAACCAAATGTGTACTTTGCCTTCCACTGAGACATTTAAGAAATATACGTATTGAATTATGATATTGTTTCTATATTAGACAGCTTTCTGTTGCTGCATTGAATTTTTGAGATTAAAATTTTATAAGGAAGGAAGATTTCTTCTGGCTTTTACTTCAGAGGTTTCAGTCCATGGTTGCTTGGTCCTGTCACTGAGTCTGTGAGGAAGAAGATCAAGGAAGGGAAAGGGTAGTATAAGAAATAAAGTTGCTTATCTTATGGAAGCCAGAAAGCAAACATGTAGAGGAAGGCTCAGTAGTATTTAGAGACAAGAGATGAAATAATCAGTGAACTCAAAGACAAATAAATGGAAAATGCCCAATCTGAACAATAAAGGAAAAAGTAGGGTAAAAAAGAAAAAGAAAAGAACCCCAGGGACAATGAACAATAACAAAAGATCTAACATTTCTGTAGTGGTTACCATGTTCAAGGGTTCTGAGATTCTCCTGCCAGAGGTAGTTTTTAGGTTCTTTTCTTGACCAAAGAGTTGAACAAAAGAAGCATAAAAAATAGTGAAGTTTTACATTTATTAAAGGCAAGAAAACAAATATGCTCTGTAGAGTGAATTGGGACCAAGTAAAAGTATGAGGAAAGTACACTATAGCATGAGATCGGACCACTCTGAAAGAGAAAATACAGTAGCACAGATCAAGGGTGACTGTTTTATTCAGAAAGTCTTTGCCTATACCTATGTCTTCAAAAATTTTACCTACTTTGTCATCCAGCAGAATAAGTGCTTCTGTTTTAATATTTAGCTCTTTGATCAATTCTGATTTTAGTTTAGTGTATAATGACAGATATTAGTCTGAGTTGTACCTTTAGCATGTAGCTTGCTGGATTTCCCAACATCATTTGTTAAGGAGACTTTCCTCCAGCAAATGGATTTGGCCAACTTTGTTAAAGATAAAATAGCTGAGTGTGCCTGAAGTTGTTTCCATATCTTATATTTTGTTCTATTGATTAACAAGTCTGTGTTTTTGTCAATACCATGCTGTTTTTATGACTATTGTTTTCTAGTATACCATGAGATCTGAGATTGTGATGGCCCTTCCTTGCCCTTGTTGACTAGAATTGCTTTTGCTATTCTAGGTCTCTCCTGGTTCTACATGAATCTTAGAATTGCTTTCTCTGGCTCTGTAAGAAATATTACAGGTATTTTCACTGGAATTGCAATTAATCTACATAAATATTTTGGAAATATGACCATTTTCACTATATAAGTTCTGTCTGCCAAAAACAAGGGGTATCTTTCCATTTTCTGATAGCCCTTTCAATCGCCTTCCTCAGAATATCATAATTTTCATTACTGAGGTGCTTCACTTCCTCAGTTTGGTTAATTCCTAAGTATCTTATTTTTTCTTAATGCTATTGTGAAAGGTATTGTTTCCCTAATTTCCCTCTCAGTAGGTTTGTTATTTGCATACAGGCACCCTATTGATGTTAGAGTGGGGAATTTATATCCTGCTATGTTACTCAATTTGGTTACTAATTCTAGAAGTCTTTTGGTGGGGTTTAAGGGTGTTCTATGTAGAGGATCATGTCATTTGTAAATAATGATAATTTAACTTCTTTTTTTCCTATCCATATCTCTTTTATTTCTTTCTTTTGTCTAATTGGTCTAGCTAGTTTTTCAAGAAATATGTCAAACAAAAGTTGTGATAGGGAATATATTATATTGTTCCTCAATTTAAAGGGAAAGCTTTTAGCTTCTCATCATTAAGTATGATGTTGGCCATTGGTTTATCAAAGATGATTTTTATCAGGTTAAGATGAATACTCTCTATTCTTATTTTCTTGAGGGTTTTCTTTCAGCCATGAAAGGATGATAAATTTTGTTAAATGCCTTTTCTAAATCAATTTATATGATCATATAATTTTGGTCCTTGGCCTCTAATCATGTTATGAATTAAACTTATTGATTTGTATATGTTAAACCATCCATAAATCCCTGGAATAAATTCTACTTGGTTATGATATATGATCTTTTTCATGATTTATTGCACTGAAGATTTTTGTATCTATG
Source organism: Dinomys branickii (assembly GCA_004027595.1). Taxonomy (NCBI): domain Eukaryota; kingdom Metazoa; phylum Chordata; class Mammalia; order Rodentia; family Dinomyidae; genus Dinomys; species Dinomys branickii. The sequence goes on from PVLD010033075.1 coordinate 12,107, forward strand.
TTCATTAAAGAGATTGGCCTGTAGTTCTCTTTTTCTGTTGAGTCTTTTTCTGGTTTGGAATCAGGGTAATATTTGCTTCTGGGAATGATTTGGGACTACTACTTCCCTTTCAATGTCATTAAACACTTTGAGGAGTACTGGTGTTAAACCCTCTCTAAAGTTCTTATCATACTAGGCAATGAATCTGCTGGGACCTAGGCTTTTTTAAGTTGATAATATTTTCTTACTTCTTCAATTTCATTAACTGATATTGGCTTATTTAAATTTTTTGTATCTTCTTGATTAAGCTTTGGTAGTACACATATACCTAGGAATTTCTCCATTTCTGACTTTTCCATTTTATAGAGTACTGGTTCTTTAACTAGTTAGGAACAATCTCCTGGATTAAGCAGGATCTGTAGTTTTTCTCATCTTTTTCATTTCTAATTGCATGTATTTGTGTATTTTCTTTCAATTTTAAATAAGATTAGCTAAGGGTTTGCCAATTTTGTTCAGTCTTTCAAAGAATCAACTCTGATGCATTGATTCTTTCTATTGTCTTTTAGTCTTAATTTTATTAATGTCTCACTTGATCTGTTCAATTTTCTTCCTTGCAGTAGGTTTTGGTTTGAATTTTTCTTCTTTTTTGAAGAACTTGAGGTGGATCATTGGGTTATTTACTTGAGTGTATTCTTTTTTTCCAGTGGGGTAATTTGCTACTATAACTTTTCCTCTTAGGACTGCCTTCATTGTGTCCCAAAAGTTCCATTATGTCATAAAGACATTATTGTTCGCTTGCAGAAACTGTCTTTCTGCTTGGATTTTATCTTGATTATTCAAAAGTGTATTATTTAATTTCACTGTGCTTGCATAGTTTCTATATTGTCTTTTGCCATAGATTTTTAGTCTCCGGGCACTATGGTCTAATAATATGATGGGATAAATCCAGTATTTTTACATTTACTCAAGCATACTCTATGGACTATTTTGTGCTGTACTTTGGAAAAAGTCCCATATGCTGCTAAGAAGAATGTGTACTCTGTTGTGGTTGGATAGAACACCTTATAAGTATCTATTTAATACATTTATTTAAAGTTTGGTTCAACTTTGGTATTTCCCTGTGGGCTTTGTGCCTATTTGATCTGTCCCTTCGTGACAATGGGGTATTGAGATCTCCCATTACAATTGTATTGTTGTTCACCTGATTTTTTATTTCCATTGATATTTGTTTCATGATGTTGTGTGCACTGGCATTTGGTGTGTATATATTTATAATTATTAACTCTTCCTCTTGAACCATTCCCTTTACCTATATAGTGACCTTCTTCGTGTCTTATGATCACTCTTGGCTTGAAATCTACTGTTTTTGAAATTAGAATAGGAACTACTGCTTTTTTTCCTGGTTCTCACTGTATTAACATTTTTCAATCCTTTGACTTTTAATCTGTGAGTATTTTTTGAATTAAATGTGGTTCTTAGGTTTTGGTTCTTCATCTATTCTGGCAATCTGTATCTTTTGACTATGGAACTGAAATACTTTGCACTGAGAATTATCACTGAGAAATACAGACTTGTTCCTCTCATGGTATTATTTTCCTATTGCTGATTTCTTATTTTGCTTAGCTGCTCATTCTGCCTAGTATATTTATTCTATTTCACATCATGGCATTGTAGACTTCATTGTCTCTTTCTAGGATATCTTTTAAAAAGTTTTTGCAATGCTGATTTGGTGATTATGAATTTCTTGAATTGTTCCTTGTCATGAAAATATCCTATTTGTCCATCAACTTTAAAGGAAATTTTTGTCAGATAACATAAGCCAGGTTTGGAAGTTGTTATCTGTTAGGGCCTGGACAATTCGTGCTGAGCACTCTATTCCTTTAAAGTTTATGTAGAGAAGTCTGTCATTATCCTTATTGGTTTATCTCTATATGTGATTGAT
>PVLD010033076.1:0-14025 GCA_004027595.1 Dinomys branickii
CTTTTTTCTGGGGGCCTGTTGCATGGAGAATTGTTTTCCAACCTTTAACTTTCAACGTATGGATTTCTTTTTGAGTAAAGTGTGTTTCCTGTATACAGCATATCGTTGGATTGTGTTCCTTAATCCAGTCTTCCAATCTTTTCCTTTTGACTTTTGAGTTGAGGCCATTTACATTAATGGTTATCATGGTTATATGTTGGCTTATTCTAGTCATGTTATTTACTTGAAGTTTTCCTTCTTTTGCTGACTGTTCAATTATTTGTTCTGTTTAGGGAGTTATTTCTATAGCTGTTCTTGGGATTGTGGTCTCTTTTTTCTCTCTAGAATATCTTTTAGTGCTTTTTGCAATGCTGGTTTGGCACTCATGAAGTTCTTCAGTTGTTCTTTGTCGTGGAAATATTTTATTTCTCCATTGATTTTGAGGGATAATTTTGCAGGATACATCAGTCTGGGTTGGAAGTTGTTTTGTCTCAGAATCTGTAGTAGCTTGCTCCAAGCTCTTCTTGATTTCATGGTTTCTGTTGAGAAATCTGCTGTGATTCTGATGGGCTTTCCTTTATAGGTGATCTGTTTCATTTCTCTAGCAGCTTTTAATATTGTGTTCTTTTGCTGGATATCTGGGATCTTGACTGTTATATGCCTGTGTGTGTTTTTCTTTGGGTTATGTATCATTGGGGTTCTATATGCCTCGCTTAAGTGAACTTCAGTATCTTTTACCTTGTTTGGGAAATTTTCTACTATTATTTCATCAAATATTCCTTTTATATCGTTTGTGAGATCTCCTGCTGTTTCACACACTCCTATAATTCGAATATTGTTACGTTTTGCCTCATCTTGCAGCTGTTGGATTGACTTTTCTTGTGTCTTTGATGATATCATGAGATTCTTCCTTTCCTGCTCATAAGCTGCCATGCTGTCTTCAAGTTCTGAAATTCTGTCTTTGGTTTCATGTAAACGGTTTTGCATGCTTTCAGCGTTAGTTTTCAAATCCTGGCATTGTCTTTGGACCTGTTTCATTATTGGTAATTCATTCCTAAATTGCTCTTGTAACGTTTCCATTTATTTCCTATTTTCTTGTAGTCTTTTGTCTATTTCTTGTCTATGTGAATGGAACATTTCTTCCATCATTGTTTTCAGCTCGTTTTTTGTCTGAGAAATCATTGTGGGTATGTGGCTTATTTCTGCTTTAAGCTCTTTTATGGCCTGTTGGAATTGTTTCATTTCGGATGCAATCGTTTCATAACTTGCAGGTATGTGGCTTCCTGGTTCCCCTGTATCTTCACATTCAAAACTTGTTCTGGGTGGGGTTGAGTTTTGAGACTGCGTTTTGTTCCTCTGTTTTCCCATTTTTGGGTATCAGTTTCAAAATGTGGAGCTATAAATTCCACAGTCAGTTCAGCAGGCAAAGGCCTGCTGCAGAGGCTGCTCCAATGATTCCTTCTCTTTGGGAGAATGTCCCTTAAGCTGTCTGCTGAGATTTCCGCTTCTACTCCCTACCCCAAGACCTGGCCGGGGCGTATAAACAGCTCACCGCCCCAGGAGTCTTGCAGACAGGCCATTCAGGTGTTCCTCCCTGGGTAGAGCTCCTTCCCCCCTCACAAATCCCATTGGGGCTCCTAGCTAGCTCCTCCCACCGGGGAGATCCTGCAGTCCTTAACTGCTTTGATGTCACTCGCTGGGCAGAGCTTCTTCCCGATTCAGGAAAATCCGGTTAGAGCGCCCACTTAACTCACCCTGGGATTGTGCAGACAGGAATGCCGTTCAAGTGTATCTCCCTGGATGGAGCTTTTTCCCGACTCAGAGATCCCGCTGATCGCAGCTGCTCCAGTTCACGTGGCTCAGGCTGCGCGGGTGAGGTTCTGGGCGGGATCCCGGACCGCTGCCCAGATTGGTGCAGTCTGTCCCAGTAGCGCGTTCTCTGAGTTTCCTCTGCTCCGCTGCCTCCAACAAATCCTGGTTATAGCCACCTCTGAGCTGATCGGGTTCAGGACCTGAAGGCGTCCTTCCCTCCGCAATCGCTCTCTCGGCTGTATGCGATTTGAACCGAGCTGCGGCCCAAGTGCAGCACCGATCCCTCGGGTGCCCAGCTCTCAGGGTCCGCCCACTTCTCGTCGCCGCGGCTTATCCAGCTGACCCTTTAATGCTCAGGCTGCGGAGAGCAGCCCGATCAGTTGGAATTTTGCATCCACGGACCGGGTACCTGCGCGCAAAGGATCGGTCTCTGGGAGAGATTCCCTCTGCCGCTCACCTGGTCGCCGTCTTCCCGGAAGTCTATGATCTTCTATTTAAGATACAGGTTTATGTTGGAAGAGTTTTAGGTTTACACTGAAGTTACAAAGATAATGCGGTGTGCCTGTGGACCCTTCACGCACTTTCTCTGTAAATACCTTACAGAACCATTGTACCTTTATTTTATGACATTAATATCGGTACAGTACTGTCAGTTAGACTTCATAGGGACTCCACCCGCATCTCCACTAGTGTTCTTTTCAGATTCCAGGATTTCACATTGTATTTAGTTGCTTTGTTTCTTTTTTTTTTTCCAAATGCGGAGCGATGTAACATCTTTGTAGTTTTTCTGCTCTGACATAATTTATTTGCTGTCTTGCAGTAACAGAATGATTTGTTGGTGATGAAGTAGCCCTAGAACAGAGGCAAAGTCTGACTCTCAACGACGGTTGTCATAAAGGGTGCATTTATTGAGTGCTTACTATTCTCCATTGGTGCTGTGTATGTTCAGGCCCACTGTCCCCCTTAGATGACAAAGTGACCCAGCCTGTGATTAATGACCTATTCTGTTTTACCCGAGGAGACTTTCAGTTTCGTGGCCCAGTTTCAGTTGCGGGTGACCCAGGCTTGGGCCGGCAAGCAGACTGTGCCCCTCTGGGAAACACTCGGGGCTGTTCTCTCCCTTTCCACCGCAGACTGTAGCTAGCAAGTAGTATCCTGTCTTTTCTTTCCAAAAAGGGGGCAAATTTAGGAAGTCGAAAGTGCAGAGGAGCGTGCAGAGCGAGCGGCAGCGGTAGCTTTGGAACCCAGGGCTCTCTGTGGGCTGGCATTGTTTCGGGCAGTCATAGCTGGCATGAGTATCCTTCCTAGGCCGTCCCTCCCTGCCAGTAACTCCTGTGTCTGAGTATCCCGCTCTTCTCCTTGTGATACATTCCAGCCACGGCGGGCTTATAGAGTTGGGCTCCATGCTGTCTTGTCCAAAGAGGGCTTACTGCTGTATCCCAACCTTTCTAAGATTTATTCCTCTCACGTGTAGGTGTCGTGGGGCGATCAGGTCCCTGAGAGGAAGTGAACTGGTCTAGCACAGTGCAGTGTGCAGGTGTACAGGGGTGGGGGGATAAGGACAATACTGACAAAGGTCACACGAGCCCGTGGATACTGCCTCCGCCACAGAGCCTTGCTGCGTGTCTGAGTGAGGTTAGTGCCTTCTCCTGTGTTTCTGGGAGGAACCTGGACGTACTTCTCCGTGGCACTCACCCAGCGCACTGCATTAGGATCGCTAACTGTTGGAGCTCCTGGAGAGCAACCAGTGCCATAGCCCCCTAGATGTTCCCAAAGCCTAGCACGGGTCCCACAGATAGACCATCACATGCCAGACCCTCCTTCTGGGCATTGAAAGTTGCTTATCCAGTCCTGTGGATGACATGACGGTGATGTTCTGGGCGCAGGCCTTGCCTTCTCTGCGCTGCTCCTCCCCCCTCTGTGTGCTGGTTTGGAGCCAACCAATGCGCTTGCTATGAATCTTCCTCCTGTGGCACCTAAGGAATAACTGTAGCATTTATTTGAACAGAGATTTCCCAATCATATACAGATCTACAACATTTCCTTCTGTCTTTATTAACATTTTCAAACACTTTTGCCCAGGACAGCTGTTCTAGACTTATGTTGTACTTTTTCCCAGGCTGGCATGAAAGATCATTTCACTAATGTGTTAGCTCCTGCTCAGAGACCTTGCAAATGAGGTTTTAAAATCTTTTCATCCCAGTGCAAACTTCTGATTTGATTCTGATATCATATAGTTATAGTCAAATATCTTGGTATTTGGGGGATTTAGTCGCTCAGAGAAGCCATCATTTCTTGACACTGTTTTCCTTGCTTTACCTCCTTGAATTTTAAATTGTGCTCAGTGCTCTAAGAGCCTGGAATCAGATGCTTATCTCACCAGTGCCATCCAAAGCCAGTCCTGTCTGTGCTATGCAAGAAATGTCTGTCAGCTGCAGGAGTTCTCCGGAGGCCCCGTGCAGCTGGTGGGGAGTTTTTGCAGTTAAGGCCTGAGCCCCCTTCCGCCTTTCCAAAACATTTGTGCTCTTCTGTTGCCAGAAAGTTTTTAATATGCATGGAGCATGGAGTCTGGTACTGGGGTAGATCGGATCACAGTTTGACTTAGAAGCAGCTTGGACCGCTGATTTATTACATTTGATAAAATAAACCCCATAAAGTGAACACACAGACAGCTAGTGCTACAATTTCCTGTCTTCGCTTCATCTCCCCACCACCCCTGTGAAACCTATAGGTCTTTCCCAGATATTCTGCCTGTTTTTCCAAAGCCGGAGCATCGATTCTTTTTATAGCAGAGAGTTCCCTCATCGTTCACACGCGTGCATGTTCTGTCTCCAGCCTGTTGTCTTTCTCAGCTCCTCTACCACCCCCACACCTCCAGTCCTGCAAACTTCTCTGTCGTCTCAGTCACAGGGACTTACAGGTGTTTCCAGGAATGTGTTTCTGCGCTAGCAGAGTGACGTGTTGATGTGTTTTTAGTGAAATGCTCTTGTCTCTGTTGCTTCTCCTTTCCTAGAGAAGGAGATGTTCTGGTGATGGTGTCTCTCGGAAAATGGAGGCATCCCACTGTAGGAGAAGGCTTTCAGTTCAGTGTGTTGGATTACAAAGATGGCACACAGATTTCTGTGTTCTCATTAACTCATTTCTGTTTTGGTCAATGTGGTCCTGAGCTTTTGAGGAAGAGTAGATTTCTCCATTTTTTTGCAGACCACACTTGGCTTTCAAGGAATTTGTGGCCCTCGGGTACTTCATGTAAACGACCCATAGCTCATCATTAAATAGATTCATGGTTTGTGCTCAAGCGAGGCTTGCCCATCAAAAATCCTTAGATAGAGGGATAGTGGGAAGGAGGTAATAAATAGACTTTAAAAAGTACTTTAAATATCAGAATTGGTAGAAAAGGTTACTGAAATTCCTTTATTACGTTCCAGCATGTGTTGAGCTTTTTATTCTCAAATCCAGTCATTTTTGCTTTTTAACCCAAAGACCCTCAACCTGAATATCTTCTCAGTTCTAAGGATGAGACTCTCAAGAACAGTGTATGCTTTGAAATTTTACTGTTTGCAAACTACTCAGCCTATGAGGACCTACTTGATGCTGGCAGAAGATACGGGATTCTGGCTAGCCCCAAAGTATGCTGCTAATCACAGCAGTGACAGTAGTGGGAGCATCAGTGCTTTTCTGCACCTGTCCCGGGGTCCCATTTCTTAGGGAGTGAGGCAGTGTGGGCCAGGTAACAGCTGCCTGTGGGGTGCTACAGGACAATAACCCAGAGCTCAGAAAACCCACATCTTATATCTTTTCTGGTAGGTAAAGACTATGCTTCACTCCAAAGAGATAAAAACCTCTATCTTCCAAGGCCATTTGCCCTCCAAATAGTCTCAAAAAGATCTGAACAGAGGGGGACAGTATGGTACTCTTGTCCGCTGTGTGTTCAGAAACATGAGACACGTGTGCAAAGCGGTCTCCTAGCTGATATGTGGATTGGATAGAATCATTCCAGGTGGACAGGAGAGGTGGTGACCTCATTATGTATGTGGATGTGTTAGGGAGCCTTGGTTGAGGGAAAACTGGCAGGCCTGTGCGATGGGCTGGCGTTGCATAAAGAAAAGCCCAGTTAGTGTTCCTTCAAGATACAGTAAACATCAGAAAACCTTTTTAAGGCCAATACTTTTCCTCTACTTTTTTTTTTTTTTTTTTGGTACTGGGGATTGAACTCAGGACCTTGTGCTTGCCAGGCAGGCACTTATTCCACTGAGCTATATCCCCAGCCCTCCTCTACTTTTTTGTTTAATTTTAAAGATTAAAAAAACTAACAAAACAACAACAATGAAGACAAAATCAAAACAACACAAAAACAACAAATGATACATGACCTCAAAACAAAACGGTAGGAATTAACAATGGTTGCTACATCACATGCTCTTATCTTCAACGAAGTTGCTCAGTCCACCAGAGGTAACAATGTAAGATCGATCAAACAATCAAAGACAGCAACAAGTAATAAAAAAGAAAACCTGGAAATGATGCAGGCTTCACCATACAAGATGGTAGGAATGTAACAATGGTTCTTATACTGTTTCCTCTACTTTTTGAGAAAATATAGGTATTAAAATTTCTTTAATCCTTTTAGGAAAATTATCCAGGTTCTAGAAAGTAGGAGATGGTTATTATAATGAAGCTGGTCTTTCCAGTTTTGAGCTCTCAAAGGTGCCTGGGCAGCTCGGCTGTGGGAGACCCCTGTAGGCGCCCATCTCTGCCTTTGGCTGACAGACGCACTGGCTCATGGTAAGAGTACAGTACGGTCGGTTACTCGCAGCTGACCTCATCCTTGCTCTTCCCCAGAGGGCAGGGCTGCGAACGGTTCCTTCTGTCTGCCCTGGCTTCCAGACCTTGTTTAGCTGCGCAGGTCTCCTCTTTGACACAGCTTGCACTTCTCCGTGAGACTTACCCTTCATTTCCATGAGGACTCTTTCCAGACCTGCATTTTGGCACCTTGGATGAATGCTGCAGCTTACCCAGCCTTTGTGCCCACGTGGGATTCTGAAGTCCAGAGTGTCTAGCCGAGGCTGCTGAGATACTGCGGGGAAAAGCCAGGAAAGCAGATACTGAAATTTAGATTTCATTGAGAAATCTGAAAGGTTATGTTGGGACATACAGTTCCTGCTGGATCACATATCATGCATATATGTGGAACAACAACAGAAAGCGCTCAGAAAGCACAGAAAGGTTACAGGTGAATTTTAGAATTGGCCCTTGGCCTGGGGTTGCTAATTCTGACTTCTTAGTTTGAGACAAAATGAGGAAAGCTAAGCAACAGACCTAATTTCCTACACTCACTCTCCCCAAAATTCTTTCCCTTTCTAAAAACCAAGGGATGTTTTCCCCTTCATGAAAAAAAAAGTGAATTTTTCTAAAATAAAGGTGTATTAAGTAGGTAATAGCTCTACAATTTAGGATGTTTATTTTTAAGGGGCCTCGTAAATAGTCACATTATTTCTTTTTGCCCTGCAGCTGTCCTCCTCCTAAGCAGACGAATGGCCATCACTTAATCTCTTGATCTCTTACAAAGAGGCAGAGTTGATGGGGGTGCGGTATGACATACCATCCGCCGTCGCCACCCTGGAAGCACCTTGAGTAATGGCCGGGAGTTGCATGGCAATTGTTTGGTGGAACTGTAGCCTTAAACTCCCTGTCAGAGCTTCACTCATCCCTTCCTCTCCTTTGTGTTCCTGATCAGTAAGATGCCATTAAAGATTCATTTTCTGCTGAAGAATTGAGTGCCTTTTGTAGCTGGTGATTCAGATCACTTTAAGATTTATAGATTCCTTGGCTTAGGGTAAAATAGATTTTATGACTCCCAAATGAATGGCTGGGCAGGGGAATTGCAAATAAGTTCTTTAAAGAATAATTTTTCTTTTTGCTTTTGTCCCTTTTTTCTGAGTATAGCTTAAGAAATCAGTGTATTAAATATCTACCAAGTTAATAATGCTATCCTTTACACAGTCTAGTTGTAGTCTTTGAACTTGAGAATTGGTTTGCACATTTGGGTGAAAGTTTCATGTGCCTAGCATTGCAGCTGTTTTATTGAGGGATATAGGAAAATTAAGGATGTGGTCTTGCCATAGGGCAAGAGAAATAAATGCCTGACATCATCAGGGAGCAACTAAGCCCAGCCTGCCTGCCCATGTGTGGGTGGGGCAAGGCTTCAGAGGTGCCCAGTCTGCTGTGCAGGCAGCGGAGGGAGAAGCTGGGGCAGAGAGTGCCAGCATGAGGCAGAAGTGGGAAGGGCCGGCTGTAGATTGGAGGCTGCCAAGGCACCTGGAGAGGTGTGAGGCTCTCAGGAGACAGAATGGGTAGACCTGTCCTAAGGTAGTTCAGTGTGGCTGCCTTGGACAGTGAACTGGGGAGTAGCAAGAAGACCGTGCTGGCAGTGAAGACATGGAGCAGTGCAAGTGGAATGTTCTGGTGAGAGGAGGTAGCGAGATGCAAGCCAGGAGCTCTGTTGAATTAAAAATGGGCAAACCCTGGCATTGGTTCTGCTACAGAAAGGTAAAAACCAGGCTTAGCAGTGCAGAACGACAAGGAAGCTACCCATGGAAACTGCTTTATGATGAAGAGGATGAATTTGTGATAAGGAGTTTCTGGGTTTGGCACCTGTTGAATACAGTGGTGTTGAAAATAACTCAGTTGAGGGCCTGGCATTGTATTTTTTTTTTTCCGGTACCGGGGATCGAACTCAGGACCTTGTGCTTGCCAGGCAAGTGCTTATGCCACTGAGCTATACCCCCAGCCCTAGGGCCTGGCATTGTAGCTTGGTGGGAGCGCACTTGCCTAGCATCTACAAGGCCGGGGGTTTGATTCCCAGCATGGGGCATGGAGTGAGGATTCTACAAAATGAAGAGTTTTCTGTACTATACTTTTGAAGGAAACTTAGTATGCCATAGGCACAGAGCTCCATGTCTGAGATCACTGAAGAATAACTCAGACCACCACATATTTGTGTATTAACAGATCCCTCCAGAAGTCTTTCATTGATCATCATTTTCAATTTGGAAGTCCTGAGTGCTCATATCATTTGCTGTTCATTGGTTTCTTAATCTTCAATGCCAGTCTTTTTTCTTTCTATAGGAATTCTCACTCTTAATGTCCATTTTTTTTTTTGAGTTACCACACACATATGACCCACTGAGAGTGCTTTAAATACTAAAATACTGTCTGTTGACCTTTGGCAGATACAGAGCAAAGACTTAAGATTCTTCTGATTTGCCTTTTAAGTAGAACAGAAATTAATGTAGATTGTCCGTAATTTAGGATGGTTTGACTTAGGATTTTCTAACTTTTATGAAAATGTCAAGAGTGACATTCACTCCACAGACACGATGCTTTGAATTCTGATTGTTTCTTGGACTGGTAATAGGTAGTGTGGTCCTCCCTCTTGGTGTTAGTAGCCTTGATCTGCAGCTCCCAGCCAGCCATAAGATCACAAAGAGAGACAGTGGATGCTCTATAGTGTACTGCGTTGCCAAGATGTTTGGTAGATTAGGTGCATTAAATGCATCTTTGGCTGATAGTATGTTTAAGCTGTGCTGGGTTTGTAATCCCAGGGGAAGAGAAAGAAAATGTTGAACATCCAAGCCATTTTGGGTACACAATAGCAAATAGACACAGTACTAAGACAAGATCAGGTCTTTCCCCAAATCTGCAGAAGTACGATGTGATCGCTCTGGTTTCAGTCTGTGGCTGACTTTTGGGTCATTGACAGGTACCATGGGTGAAGGCCTGGGAGGGTATAGGGAAGTCTGTGTTCCTGCTAGTGTGGAGAGATGCCGGAGCTGGTCTTCTGAGAACTGAGCTGTTGAACATGTGGCCTTTGTGCTATTAATCTTGTCCTTCCACCTTCCATCCTTAGCCCAGGCCAAACTCGATCATCTATGGCCCAGTGGCTTAACCCACAATCTCCAACAACACCAGGCCCCAACCCAGCTGTTCCATCTTCATCCAGCTCATCTCCTTTCCCCACCTCTCCTGCTGCCACTACAGCTGACAAGCCCCCGGAAAGGTACGTGGTGTGAAGCCTGATTATGAAATGCAACAGTGGTGCCCAGAAGGTGCTCAGTAAGCCTGTTCTCTGTGCCCCTGGTGCCTGGGACCTTTTGGCCAACATTTCCAACATTGTGTGGCTCTCTGTTTTATTTCAGTAGCAAGCGCAGGCAGTTTTTTGGTTTCCTAAGGAGATTTGTTCTGGACCCTCTTCTTACAGAAACTAAAAGCTGCCTGTGTTCCAGTCTCTTAGACAACATGGGATTGTATTTGCATGTAACCTGTGTATTTCCTCTTGTATGCTTTAAATCATTGCTAGATAAGTTAATGTAATACAATGTAAACTGCTAAGTAAATAATTATTATGCTTTATTGTTCACAGAACACTGACAACAAAGTATGTATGTGTTCAGTACAGATGCGATTTTTAAAGAAATATTTTTCGTCTGTATTAGATATAGAACCCTCTGTGGATACACAGAGGCAACTGTGCATTTTTCAGAGGAATTTAATCTCTGTGAGACTTACTCTTGGGGGCTAGTTGTACATTTTTAAAACTAATCATTTTGAAAGAACTTCTTGTACATTAAAAAAAATGCATATTGTTTGTTTTAAAGGGAGGCACAATGGGCCCTGGAAATGTTAACTTGCCTGGCCATTTAATGGCTGCTTCTATGGAGGTCAGAGGAGCTGACCTTATTAGTGCAGCTGTCTGGAGATTGGCTAAGGTCGCTTCTACCAGGAATGGCTTTCCCGACTCTGATGAAGTGGAGCACTTCCTTCCACTTTGGTTCTTACCTGACTAAAAGCACGGTTTCCCTCCTCCCACAAGGGCACATGGGAGGTTTTGACAAATCGAGAGAAGCCGAGTCTGGTGTACCTTTCTGGAGTAGTCAAGACAAACACCAGAGCCTACTGTGGTAGCACATGCTATAAACCCAGTCTTGGTGGAAGGCTGAGGCAGGAGGCTTGGAACTTCAAGGCCAGCCTGGGCAACTTCCCAAGGCCCTGACTCAACAACCAAAACAAAAACAAAGAGTTTGTAGCCAAACCGTTGAGTGCTTGCCTAGCATGTGCGGAGCCCTGGGTTTAATGCCCAGTGCCATGAAAAAGCAAAAAAGGGCTCGGAATGTAATACAGGGTAGAGTACTTGCTCTGTGCACACAGGATCCTGGGTTCAAACCCCTTCCAGAGGTCGTGGCACACAGACGGAGGTCAGCGGTTTATTGGAATCCTGTGTAGCATGTACTGTATGTGTCTGTTCCTCCACTGCTGGCCCATCCACACAGGGATACTTCCCCTAACGTGCAGCTGGAGGGCTTCAGAGGCGATGGCACCCCATGGTTACAACAACACTGAGCAGTAGAAAAGCTCTTCCCACCAGGCTGGGAGGAGAATTAGACAAGTAGTTCAGCAACAGTTTCCCAGAGAGGCTCCCTGGGGGGAGGTTTGCCTGTGAAACCCACTGTTTACTTGAAAATCAAGTGCTATGACTCTGCCTGATGTTCTTGTCTCTGTTCCTTTCTTTTCTTGAAGAAGTTGCCCCGTCAGTGATCTACGATGAGATGTAGGGAGCAGGAGGCAGGGCTGGGGGCAGCCAGGAAGCTTCTCTCCCCATTCTTCACATTTTCAGTTGAGTCTTTTTGTGTTCCTTCTGCAGTGTTATCCATCGGAAGGCTCGAGCAGTGTACCCGTGTGAGGCAGAGCACAGTTCGGAGTTATCTTTCGAAATAGGAGCCATTTTTGAGGATGGTAAGTGCTGGTGAGAGGTATTCTGTCACCCTAGGGTGTCTTCACGTAGAGTTAACAGTCACTGGTTATGGCCATGTAGCACCTTGGACAGGGGAGAGCTGAGGCCCTTGACTTCCAGATCCTGAGCACCAGGGGGGCTCTGTGCTGGGGACTGGAACGTTGCTTCTGCTGTCCTCGTGATGAGTCTCCATTCGCAGCATTTATAGAAATGAGCTAGCACTGCTTGGAGTTAAGAAATACTTCTGATCTACCTCCTTTGTCTTCTTGCTTCTCCTAGAGTCTCTGACTGAGCCTCCTAAATGCTTCAGGTTTGCTGAATCTGTTTTGATTTCTAATCCCTTTACGGTTCCTATGCTTCACAGTTTTTTCCCATCCTAAAAAGCATGTGAATCTCCAGATGTGGGTGTTGACCTTGCACATTGAAACAACAGTGGGCATTTTTATTTGAACGTTTAACATTCACACACAGGTATTTAGAAGCTATGACTGGCTTAATATTTCACAGATTTCTCCTGTGGTTCAGTATATGTGTTTTTTTCCTCCTTGCTCTTGACTTCTTCCCTCCCTAGTCTGCTCATTATGAAATTCATTGGTTGCTGTGGAAACAATGATGTCATGTGTGGGTGGAGCCCCCCAGAAGAGTTTCAGGGAAGCAGCAGGAACCTTGGATGCCTGGAATGGCTGATGCGCCAGAATGTTTAGAGTCTGTGGAATATATCCACACAATGCACTGTGGCATGTTGTCAGTAATCCAACATTTGCTGGTGATTGTTTTCTAGAAAGCAAGTGGCTTCGTTTAGAATAGATCACAGTATGTGCTCCTGAGTGCCAGAGACTCCTGACGGCATCAGCAAACAAACAACAGCACCAATACCTGACACAACAGAATTATACTTCGTGAAGAAACTTTGTCCTTTACAACTATAATACACACATGTACAGTTGTGGTAGGAGAGTGTGGTCGCAAAGCTGCCCCGCTCCACGCCTGTCATATACGGTCACAGCAGACAGCAGAAGGAAAAGCCGAGATAGTAGTATTGAAACTCACCCATTCAAAAATGGTGAGGAATTTTTACTTCCTGTGATTCCTCCTTCAGAGCCTCTGAATTTTCTTACAGTATTTCTTGTGAAATAGTTACCTTGGTAGGAGTTGGATAAGGATGCCTTAGGCTGCAGGTAACAAAACTGGAACACATGGTTACATCAGTCATGAAAATGGTTAGCTCACACAGCAAGTCTGGAAACAGGGTGCTCCATGTGATTAATTCACATCCTTACAGAGGTTGTCAAAGCCCAAAGCTTTTCCATCTCTGCCAAACCGTTCTCTGCCTGTGCATTTGAACCCTGGCTCTCCTTGTACATTTGCCTCCCTGGCTGGGGCAAAGTGGCTGCCAGCTCATGATCACACTCATCTTGAGTAAGGTGAGGTATCTTATCTTGGTGCTTTTTGTTTGGAAGACTGAGGATGCTTTTCTGGAGTTTTCCTCCTCCCCTACCTGCTCTCTTAGCCCAGTAGTCAGAGCTGGGTCAGATGTTCTCACCCTATGCCCATGACCAGCAAGGGCTCAGACCAGTGAGAACCATGCTGGGCATGCATATACCACACAACCATGTGAATGAGGGTCTGTGCTTCAATCACATCTGTGTTGGACAGCACAGTGGAAGGGAGAAAGGCTGGGAGGTCAGTGACCCATGAGACTTCAGTTCTCCAACTCTGAAATCCCCCCCACAACCTAGGAAAGTCCTCCTGAAAGAAGACTGTGTGTGTACACATGCATGTAGTTTAATAATAAATCACACGTATGCATGTGCACATACATACACGCATGTGCATACATGGGAGTACCTCAAGGTGTTTTTGAAAGAGAAAGTGATTAATGGCAGCTGGTAGTGTATTATAGTTTGCAGTTACTTTACCAAGGTCAGACCGTGGCTGCTTTACTTTCTGTGTGACCCTAGGGAAATTCCTTTATTTTTTTTTTATTTTTTTTAATTTTAGAAACATAAAAGTACAAAAACATATTGACAAACAGACACCCATTATCATAGAAAACAGTACAATCACAACTAAGCTATAGACAAGGTGATATGGTCTCAACAGTTGTTGTTGCTTTATCCATTGATATCTTCGAATTGTAGATGTATGGACCCATATACAGACATGCAAATTTAGTCAGACAGTTGATCCTCTCAACAACAGAAAAAAAACAAAAAACAAAAAACACAAGAACCAAAAATCCAAAGACAAGAAAGAAAACAGGCATACATCAACAACAGCAACAACATCAACAACAACAACAACAGAAAAAAAAACACCGCTTGTTGCTGCTTTACATATTGATATCTTTGAAGTGTGTGTTCAGGCTAACACATACAGATATACACTATTAATCTAATATCCTGTCATCGATTATTGCTTAGCATTAAGTGATATAATACAAT
>PVLD010033077.1:0-14025 GCA_004027595.1 Dinomys branickii
TATAGATTAGTTTTGATTGTACTATTTTCTATGATAATGGGTTTCTGTTTGTCAATATGTTTTTGTACTTTTATGTTTCTAAAATAAAAAAAAAAAAAAAAAAAAGTACTGAAAGCCAAAAGGAATTAAACAAAATTTCAAAATAAGACAGTGAATAACAATAACAGCTCATTGCTTTACAGTGAGTAGCCAAAAGCACATAATGACTGGAAAATCAACAACAAAACAAATTGCAGAGAGGTACAATTATGTAAAATAATTTTCTGAAACTACTGGAGAATACACACTGCTGGATGGATCACCTTATGATCCTCTTCTCATTATTTGCCATGGGACAAAAGCTCTGTGAATTGATGAGGATATGTTCATATTTGCAGAGAAGCAGGCTGAGGCATAAGAATAGTCACTAAATTGGAGAATAAGAAAAAGCTCTTAACAGCAGTTTTCTCTTCGAATTTTTTAGTGTAACTGAAGTTATCGTCATTTGTCCACTCTCTTAGATGTAAGGAAATCTGCCAAGAATATCAAGGCATCCTTAGGGATAAAGAAAGCCTTAGCAACATAAACCAAGAGAACAAAGAGAGAGTAAGAAAGTACCTTCAAGGAAGTAGAAATTTGCAGTCAATAGGTACATTCAGTTTCCCAGTGATGGTCCATTTCCCCCAGGGCCCCCTCCAGTGCTGAGCAATAAGAGGAATATGCAAAAATACACATACTGAGTTCACGCTCTGTGTTGAGTTCATCAGTGAGAGTAAGTGCTAACAAAAAAGACAGAAAAGGCAATGTTTGTAAAATTCAATAAACAAAACCCCAAAACAGGCTGTTTCTCAGAAAGCAATGGGCCTCTACAGATAAATTCAAATGAGCAAGCTGTGTGAAAGTCTATTAATAAAATCAGACATTAAAAATTTATTTCGAGTTCATTCACCAAAGTTGGTCACTGTCACCTAAAAACAAAAATCCAAGCTATAGCCCTATGAAGAGAAACCTTTTGCAGATGTGGGGAGGAAGTTAAATAAAGTCAGATGAAACAAATAATTTGAGCATTATTTATTTTTTTCAAGAAAAATCGGGAAGAAAAAGAAAAAAGAAATATAATGACACACAGAAATGCTACATAAAAAGGAAAACAGAGAAAAGAAATACAGCAAGTACAAACATATAAGATTATTTAATTACATTATCACATGGAATGGAAAATTTATGCACAATTACTTTATACTGTGACAAGCAACGACAGAAAAATTTAAAAATTGAGCACATGCATGTATAAGATCAGTGGGCACCATTGCTTGCTGAAAATCAACTACAAATATGTACAAACACACATGCATATGGAAACAAACACAGTACATTTCCGGTAATAAAAAGTAAGCAGTAATTGGGTCTTTTTCGTGGGTTTACAGGTCACCAATGTCGATTTTGTTAACGAAAAGGAATCCTAGTATTGAATTTGGTGCTATAGGCTGAGGTCTGCTCTGCTTGCCATGTCTCTACTACAACGTGAATCCCTGCCCTTGCCAAGGCGCGTTCACTTGCAGCATGGGTGGAAACACAGTAGAATGTGTTCTTTTCTGTGAACACATTTCCAGCCCTAGCTGACAACATATATAACAATAGCACATTGAGAAACTATACCACAGAATTGTGCAACAGAAATTCTATCATAAAACCTTATAAGCCATCCAGTTTGATTGCTATGACTTTGAAGTACAGTTTAAAAATAAGTAGCATGATGTCTCTAGAATCATTCTTTTTGTTTAAATTTGTTTTGGCTATTTTGTCCAATTATGGTTCAATGCAAATTTCAGAAATTTGTTTTCTATTTCTGTGAAAGATATCATTGAAGTTAGTAAGAAGGAACAGTTGGGGATGGAGAACATAGCCATCCAATAATACAAAATATCAGATGGGATGAGTAACTTCAACAGGTCTATTGTACAATATGGGCACTGAAGTTAATAAAAATATAATGTATGCTTAAAAATCGCTGAGAGTAGGTTTTAAGTGAACTCACCAGGAAAAAATAGTATGTGACATAAGGCTTATGTTAATTTCTTTGATTTAGTCATTCTTTAACTTGTGTGTGTGTGTATATATATATATATATATACACACACACACAACATTAATATATGCAGTGTCACTCATGTATTAAAATAATCTTGGAAAGAAACACATGAATCTTAATTTAGTTATTCAACTTCAAAACCAAAGAAATATTCGTATGAAGAAATTTAAAGATCCTTCAAATGGAAGCAAAATGGAAGATTTTAAATCTTCAGTGGGAGATTTAAACTTCTGTCTTAGAATGGAAGATTCATAAATCCTTGAAATGCAAGCAAAAAAACAGACATGCTGCAAGTATCTCAATAAAAGATGAGATTTAAAAAATAGTGTTTGCTTCATGCCTCATTATCAGGTTCACATTTTTCATACGATTACTTATTTCTATTAAAAATAAGCAATGCTTCTTTTTGGTGATATTATCAGTCTCTCTCAGACTGATGCTTTTAGTGAAAAGAGAAGCCTGAGTAAGGCCTCCATTGCCAAGTAGAACGTAAAAGGCTTAACAACTGTCGTTCCCACCCTTACCCAACAATGATAGGGAACAGAAAGCCCAAAGCGCTAGCTGTATAAACTACGTCTACCCGAGACCTGTGGTCTGAAAAGAATTGAAGCCAATTAAATCTAGAAATGGCGATCCGGTTTTCACTTTCTATGTTTAAAAACGTGCAACACCAGTAGCAAAGAAAATAAACCTTGATCAGGACACAAAATTTCTATGGTATATAATACTTTTAACTATGAAATGAAAGATAAGATATAAATTGGCTTCTAAATCTAAAATATATCAGAATTATTTATACAGAAAATAGAAACTGGTTACTGTTAAACACATCCATCAAATGTGTACTATAAAGAATCTTGCAGTATAATCTATATTAGTAAATGCTGATGACAAAATTTGAAAGCTTCATGTGTTTTGTGGTTTTTTATTTTAAAGAGAAAAAAATAACAAAATGACAACAATGAAGACAAAAACAGAACAACACAAAAACATTAGAAATGACATAGGATTTGAAAACAAGATGATAGGAATTAACAATGGTTGTTATATTACATACTGTTATTTTCAGTGAAAATGCTCAGATTACCAGATACAAGAATGCAAGATTGATTAAATAATTAAAGACAATGAAAGTAATACAAATTAGAAGTGATACAGAGCTTCATTAAATAAGATGGCAGGAACTCAACAATGGTTGTTATATTGTAAATTGTCATCTTCCAATTAGCTGTTCAGATTATCAGATATGAACACGCAAAATTGGTAAAGAAACCAAACTTTAAGCATTAACTATTTCTTTCAATAAACAATGCACTTATCCCAGCTGCCCTTGTATATACATATATATTTTTTATTCTACAGAGAAAAGCACAAAAACAAAATAACAAAACAGAGACATAAACAAAATAGTAAAACAATAAAAATGATACAGAATTTCTAAACAAGATGATACACTATTAACATTGGTTGTTTTGACAGATGTTTGTTATATATTTCATTTGCTATCAGTTGAGTGATTTTAAAAGCACAGTATCCCAGAAGAGAAATAATATAATAAAGACAACAGAAACAACCAAGACATGAAATTTTTACTTCAATAAACTAAATAAACTGAAATTTTTGAAAGTAAACAATAAAATTTCAATAAAATGTATTTGTTTAAGCATCATTACTTTGGTCAAATGAAAGAAAATTCAGTGAATTGATAATTCAGTTCTATAAATTAAAATGAATTGCAATATTAGTGTTATTTAAGACTGTAACTTTCTCTATGTTTTGGCTTATAGTAGACTACAGTTTACCTTGTATGGTTCTGCAATGTTTCACAAAATAAGGAAAACATTGGTCACTTCATGGAATAGCTACATTTCCACACTGAAGGATCATTAACTTTGGAGTTAAGCCAACATTTTGATGATGCAGACATTAGTGTATCTATCATATACTTGAAATTTCACCATGTTTATTTCATGTAGATATAGAAATTCTTTTTCTTTTCTTTGAAACTTCATGCATCACTATCCAGATAAAATGTGATTTTTTTGTTTTCAGTAATTTTAAGCTAAAGCATTGCTTCACTCTGTAGGGATCAAGGTGGGCTTCAGATGAAGTTATTAGTGGTCTTATGTTCACTAATTAATTCTTTCATTCAATTATGATATTGAAAAATTTTGGGTCACTACCTTACATGTTTTAAGTAAAGCACTACACTTCAAATACAGCTTGTTCTTCTGAGTGATAAAAGTATTTTACTCTTTATTTTTAGCTTTGTCATTTATATCTTATGAAACTAACACTGTTTAGTTAAAACATACCAAATATGTAAAATTGCCTCAAGATTTAGTCTCATAATTTTACTGTAATATGTATATTGCACATAAAAGAGTCATGCAATAGAAAAGAATATTAATAAAGTTTTATACTGTAAAATTATTATTCACACTTCTGAAATGAACATATATTACTCTCAAAATAATGTGGCTTTTCTGCGGCAAATACACTTCTATCAGCCCCTGCAATTCTAGAATAATCATAAATTCAGAGCTAGTAGGGCTGATAGGCAAACCCATACTTTTTTTACATTATTTGTTTCATATTCAATAGTGTATCTGCAAATACTTTGTATGGCTCTATAATGTAAATATCAGTAAAGTTGTTCTGGGGGGTGTGCTCAGTGGCACAGGGCCTGACTGGCTAGTGCAAGGTCCTGAGTTCGATTTTCAGTAGGACGGGAAAAAAATAAGACGCTCTCCTAAAATATAAGTGAAGTTGTAGCCCAATTACTTTTTACTAATGAAATTATGTAAAAGGAAAAATGGTGTGGGGCGAGGGATACACTTCAGGGGCACAGTGCCTTCCGGGCAAGCGCGAGGTCGTGAGTTTGATTCCCGATACCAAAAAAAAAAAAAAAAAAATAGAAGGAAAAGACTTTCAAGTATATTTATCAGTTTCTTGGAGATGTCATAACTACTGATCACAAACAGGGTAATTTAAGACAACAGAAAATATTCTGTTAGACTTGGAGACCAGGATTCCATGATCAAGATGCCAGCAAGTCCATGCTCCTCTGAGCTTCCTTGAGAAGATCCTTCCTTCACTTTTCCTGGTTTCCAGTAGTTGCCGGCAACCATGAAATTCCTTGGCTTGCAGATGCCTCTGTCTTCACACAGCTGTGTTCCCTGTGCATTTGCATCTGTCTGTATCTTCTTTTTCTCATAAGACCACTAATAACTTGATTTGAAGCCCACCTTGATCCAGTATGACTTCATCTCACTTGGTTATACCTTGATAGATCTGTTACCAAAGATCACTTTCACAGATACTGAGGACTGGGACTTCTACATATCTTTTGACATAGCTCAACAACTACAGTTTAGTTCTAAGAATTCTTTTACCTGCACCAAAAAATACACAGAGTACAAATATTTTCTAGGAAAAAAACTCTCTACATTAGTTCTGAAGTGGACTATACCAGTGATTACAAACTTCTCAGAACTCCCAGCGATAAAAGCAGCCCGCTGTGACATGCAAGCCATAGGTTCAGCACTACTGAACTATAGTATCTCTGACACAGCAGAGGTGACATTGTTATTACATTTTTAGCTTAGGGCTGGATTTCCAACCAGCTACTATTTTACCCTTAGGATTTATATAGAAGAAAACTGATACACTTATGTAGATGATATGGTATAATAGATGCCTAAGATGGGGTGATGCTGATGACAAAATACAGATTTATTTCTCAGGAGAAAGTTCTTCAGTTAGTCAGTAATGTACTATATTGTCCAGCAGAAAGGGTAACAGGTAGAATATACTTCATTTGACTCACTGTGAACATCCCCATTGTTTAGTTTTAAGTTTTATTATTAATAGGGATTTGAGGTGCTAACCAATTTCTTTCTTGGAAACTTTTAAATATTTATAACAGCACTCTTTAATCACCTATTAGCCAAAAACATTCTTTCTATTTGATAGGTATTTTCACATGAAATTCTGTTTTATAACTGGATCTCCACAGGTTCTGCAAATATTTCTCTACAGTAATTTGTTAGTCATCTGCCCTGGGACTGGATAGAACACTCAGTACCCACAGTTGAAGGAAACCAAGGTTTAATTTGGCTCACAGCTTTCGGAAGTCATAGAGGGACTTCTAGAGGGAAAGGTCATGGTGGAAGGATTTGGCTGGGAAAAACTCTCCAGGTGCCCGGAGCCAAAGAGAGAAGGGAGGAGTTGGGAAGGCAGACATCACCTTCCTGATCACGGCCCTGCGGACCCCCCTGTGGTCAGGCCCCACCATGTAAAAGTCAGGCAGTGGCAGCTCCACAAGATCCAACCACCTCCAATAAGCCCCATCTCTGAACACGTAAGACTTTGTGAAAATATTCTAGATCTAAGACATACAAATGGTTAAAACTAGCCTTGAACCATTATATTTTTATTTAGCTTTGTATTTTCCATCATTCCCTGGAATCCAAAATTTTCAGTTCCAGGACATTTCCATGTAATTTTTTTCTGTAATAACTTGCACTAAAATAATAACTTTGCAAATTTTTAATCAAATAGTTAACACATTTAGATGGACCCATTCTGATATATTTCAAAATTGCTCCTCATGCGGGCAATTTTCAGTGTTGCATTATTCTTTCACATTGGTGCTTAAATTTAGTTTCAAGAAAAAAATCTTCGGAAGTTTTCCTCATAATACTGAATGGAAATGTAAAGCAATTTAAATTATCAGTACCAGTACTCAATATTTTGCTCTTGGTTTTTGAACTTTTAAGTAAATGTAGGAAGTGCATTGGTAACCTTTTTGTTAATCACCTGATTTAGCAGTCTAAAATCTGTGCTATCACTCTCACTTGACTGTACATTTTTCCCTACAGCTGAATGTTTGCAATAGACCAAAATGCTTGAACAGGGTTTGGAGTAGGACACAAAGAAGGGGACTTATAAACTGAAGCATTCTGTATACATGCACTGTTCTCATCAGTAAAAATGCAACTTTATACCTATGATCATAAAAATATTCAGGAAACTGGCTTGTGTATTAGTCTTAATACACCTCCTATGAGAATAGTGTTCATAAGATAGTCTGAATGTTAAACACCTATCTGAAAAAACAGGTCATTCAAGCAATGCAAATTAAACAAAACTGAGAGGCTCCACCTCACTCCAGAAAGAATGCCTATTATCATGAAATCAACCAGTAATAAACACTGATGAGACTGTGAGGCAAAAGGAACAATTCTTTGTTGGTGGGACTATAAAGTGATAAAACTGCTATGGAAATCAGTATGGACATTCCTCAAAAAACTAAAAACTATAAATTCCATTTGACCCAGCTATTCCCCTCCTACATACCTTCCCAAAAGAGATAAAGGCATGGCTGCCGCAGTGATGTATTGGGAGCTGGCCGGTCTCCCAATCTTATGGACAGGTGTACAGTGAAGGATAAACGACAATGGACAAAAGTAATATGACTTACAGGGATCCAGGATGGAGAGAGCTCTTGGAACCCAGACTCAAACTTCTCAAGCTGGAACTATTTATGGGGTCCATCTCAGGGGGCACGCAGAGAAGCGCAGGGAATAGCTGAGGAAAAGGGCTTGAAAGTGAGCAAGGCTTTGTGAAAATGGATCAGAGACATTCCACATGGTAAACCTTTGCCTAATGAGAGATCTGTTTTCTCTCCAAGGTTGGAAGTTGTTGCCTTGAATGCTGAGTGACATTTAGTGTCCTCACCTGCGGTGTTATTTTGCCTTCAGTGAAGTCAGTGTCACAAGCCACTACAGGCCTCTACCATGACCTCTGGAATGGAGAGTTCTGTTTCTGCATGCCGGTTGCTGGCTCATCAGGCAAGTCACTTAGGCCTGGGACAGACTCATCTGTTAATATAGAAAAGCCAATGATTTATTCTAAACCTTGTGCAGTACCACCTCCAGCAATGATATGCATAGTCTTTTTAATAGCAGCATAGTTAGTAAGACCTAAATCTTGGCAATAGTCTGCATGTCCATGAACAGGTAAATGGATAAACAAAGCATGGTATGTACACACCATGCAGTGCTGCTCTGTTATAAGGAAGAATAAATTGGAGATATTTGCAGGAAAAGGGATGCACCTCAGGACCATAACATTAAGTGAAGTAGCTCAGATACACAAGCTTAAGCATGGCATTGTTTCTCAATATATACACTGAATTGTTCATATAAGAGAAACCATGCAAAATAAAATACAAATAATAGGGGAAAAAAAAGAGAAACAGAAGACAGCATAATCCAGTACAGGCAATGCACCTACATGTGTACCTTGACTGACTATTGTCTCACATGTTTTGTATATTCTTTTCTCTGTAAGACTGGTTTTCAATCTGTATAACAGAATTTACTTTCTAAGATCTTACAAGATAAATAAACTAATCTGATCATAAAACAACAACATGAGAGTGGATTGAAGGAGAAAAACATAATTGAAATGCATTAGGTACGTGGGCCGGTCGCCTATAATGAATGCAAAAATTCTGTACTGCAAATATGTACTAATAACAGGAAAGAAAGAAAGAAAGAAAGAAAGAAAGAAAGAAAGAAAGAAAGAAAGAAAGAGGAAGAAAGAAAAGAAATGGATAAGGCAAAACCTGATACAACTGGAAGGAGAAATAGGTGAATCTACTGTTATACTTAAAATCTTCAGTGATTGATATATTCACCAGGGAGAAAATCTAGGACATGGTTCAACTCAGTATCACCAAATAACCTGTCACTTAGTTTATCTGACAACCACAGAATACACATTCATCACTAAATTACAAGGGATATGGATGCAGAGAGATCACATTCTAGTGTACAAAATAAGTAATAAAATTTTTTAAATAACAAGAATTCCATACATCTACTCTCAGAGTTCACTGGACTTCAACAAGAAATCAATAACAAAAATAACAGCAAATTCCCAAAATTCAGAGAGATTAAATAGTACAGTTATACATACAAGGTCAAATAAGAAATCACAGGATGAATTTAAAAATTATATTTGAACAAAATTAAAATAAATATGCAATTTACTAAAAATATAGCACAGACATTTTTAGAGGGAACTTTTTAATATTAATTGCCATTTATTGTTTTCGAAGGCACTGTGAAATACATGTCACTCCATTCAGAAAGTAGTTGACATTCTTTTATACCATGAAGCATATTTTAAACTCTATTTAAAAATCCAAATACTTGAGATCTTTTAGCCATTCTGAAATTTCTTTTCTTATTTGTATCTAAGTGGCTGTCCTACTTTGAGAAATATAGCACCTGATTTTGAATCCCCTTTCAATTGCTTCTATTCATCATTTGGGTGAGAACCTGTCTGAACATTTGGCCTGACTCTCCTGTGCTACCTTTCCCTGCTAGGTCTTTCACTCTCTTAGGACTCACATACTGCTCAGCATGTATCTTTTCCTCATAAAGATTTGCTTTTCATTTGAAACTTTAAGACATGCTATAATTCACAGTGGAAGGTGAAATAGGAAGTGGTTAAGAACTTTGACTCTAGAACCAGAGGTACTACATTAAAATCACAGCTCTGCCCCTCCTTCTGTAAACAAAGAAATTTTATTTAGTTTTTTGTATTAGTTTTATGTTCCTTCAGTCTGTTGGCTTCACTTTTACCTAACAGCTCACCTCACACTAGCACGTTTAATATCTAAAATTTGTTCCACACCGTTTTCTTAATATCTGATGGGTAATGCCAGAATCATTCTCTATTACGACTTTGTGTTTTCCTTTTTTCATCTGAAATAATTTCTACTACAATGGATTTAGATACAGGCTGCCCCCAGATCCATGTGTTACAAAATGCAGCTGTGCCCCAGCTGCACGCAAACTTTTAAGGAGAGAAAATCTAGTGGAATATCCTTGTTATTCAGGACATGCCACGAAGGAGCTTGTGGGACTCCAGCCTCTCACTTCTTTGTTCATCGCTTCTTATACACTATTACAACTGCGAATGTATTTATCCCACAGGGCAGGACCTGCTTCTCCTGTGCACACATAAGTCCATGGTCATCTGGCACCCAAAGCTAAAGACTAGAAAATTAGGTGCACTTGATCAGGACTGGAACCTCTCCAACTGTTGAGTTTTACTAAATCACAGTAAAAATTTTCTCTTTATAAACTGCTGTAGCAATTGCTTAATCTTCAGTTATATGGAATTTTTATATTTTTATGTAATTTATTTCTAGTATTATTTGTGGCTGTATATGTATCTTTTTGTCTACATACACTCACCTATCTCTTAGGTAACGACTCCATGCAGTGAGACCTTGAAAGCATGACCTTGTCTCAAACAAAACAAAAAAATCATTACCTTAAATGTAATTATGTAATATAAAACTCTTAGTTCAATCATTTGAGGAGCATTTCTGTAACATGAGCTCAAAGGTTACAGTAAGCTAAGATCCAACTATTTGTTTATGTTTACTGATAAATCAATAGATGAAAGAAAATATGTTTAATATTAAAAAAGCAACATTAAACCAAATTTTATATCCCTTCAGCAATATAAATACTTTCTAAGTTCTGCGAGTTTCTTTTAATATTGCTGGGGATTAAACTCAGGATGATTTTCGTTTTCCTGTAAACTTTATTAAAAATTAAGTCATAGTTGTGCATTTTCAATATTTATCAGTTTGGTCTTCTGTAAAGTATGAATAGTAATAGCCCTTCCTCTATGTTATCATTATTCTATCAAAGTCTTTAAGTTGAATCCGATCAGAATGGGATGTAATGTTATTCTTTTTAAATATTTTATGAGTACATTTTGTAATTCATGCAATTTTCAGTTATGTTGGGAGTGGTTAATCTATATACTACAGCTTGTTTTTTAATTTTTATCCTTCATCTTCCCTGTCCCTCCCGCCTTGCCCAGTCAGTGTTTTCCCTATCCCTGTGGGAGTCTGTGCTCTCTTAGTGGTCCCGGGGAGAAAATGACCCAAGAGGATTTAGAAAATAAAGACAAGAGATAGCCTGGGTCAGGTGCAGTCACCTCTTGTCTGATGAGCAAGAGGACTGCCCTGAAACAGGAGAGCGTTTATTTATACCCTCCAGAGGTTGGTTAATTTCTGCCTCGCTCCCCAGCAACCAGTGAACAAGATACAATGGCTTGTTTACTCCGAGGAGCTCGCGTGCTCTCAGGCTGGAGGCTGGCTTCATGGGCACGTGCAATCATTTTCCAGCTTCAGCGGCTCCCAGCACAGCCCCTTTTCATACTTGTTGAGGGTATGTGTTTAAGCTCACATGACGGCCGTGTTTACATTATTAGGCTCTGAGGTTCTTGGACAAGGGGTATCTTTATTCGTACTTCCCTTTCCATGCTCCTTTATTCTTAAACCAATAGATACAACTGAAACCTGAGCATTGAAGCACTTCAGTTATGCATTTTATACATTATGTATCTATTTTCAAGTTAGCAAAGAAGGAAATATTAAGAATGTATATGTTTACATTTGCATTTTGTATAAATCTGAGAATTCTCTGCTGTACCTTTGAGAAAATAACCCTACTTCTTATAAACTTGCTTAAAAACAAAATAAATTTAAGAGAAATATTTCAGACTCTCAGTTTCTGAATATAAAAAGTTGTCATCTTGATTTCTATGATTCTTATGTAAAATGTTAGTTTAACTAAGCTCTTCCTGTCTCGTATACACTGTCTTCTATCTCTATGAAACTTCATACATAACAAAGATATTATAATGCTGAGCATGTCCACGATCATCTTCCAGGGTATGACTTTAGGGGGCTCAGCACCATCAAAACACCACTCATTTAAGAAATAGAAAGATAGCAAGTTTTCTGTGAAAAATTCTGAAATCACAGATTTCATGGTTGCTTTGTAATAGGGGCTTACTCTGTACAGTCCCAGGTCTTTGCAAGCTTTGCTGAAACAGCATAATTTTGAAATGGGCTGTGAAATTAGATTTTTCTATCATGAGCAATGAGAGCTGTCGTCAGTCTGTCTAACCTAGAAAAATGTTATCTCAGTATATTTCCATCTCCTCTGAATCTGATCATAATATATAAAGCGTGGTTTACAAATTGAAGTTGACTTTTGTGTATTTATGGATTTTTAGTAGGATTTGAGCTATAAAATTTCTTGCCTCTAACAAGATTTTATGAAGTCCATGCCTAATGAAAAACTGAAAGGGATTCATAAATCTATAGTAAGAAATAACCAGTAGTTGCAAAACAGCTTACATTTCTCCCCAATTTTTAATCTATTTTTGGTAGAACTCAATAGCGTGGTATTGTATACACTACTTGAGCATTTTAACTAACAAAAGTATTATTCAAGCACCCTCTTCATTTGGCCTCTGTTATTATGTTAGTTTATACTTTATAAGCTTATGTACGTAAATTAATGTAATTCAAATTCACATATGTAATTATGGGAATTTAAATTAGGATTTGAAGGTGTACGAAATTGTATTCTAAGCTTGATTTTGTGTCTCATAATTTGTTAATGATAGTCTGTATCAAATAATCAAAGTGCAGCGTTTGCATCCTTAACAGAGATAAATTCCCTTGCTCGTGAGACTGCTATGAATATCAAATATAACAATGTACAAGCGCTCTTTATGAAAGTGCTGAGTAGTTGCTCTGTTTCTGAAATTAGCTGATTTTTTTTATCTTATATGGTTTGCTAAGATAGAGTACCAGAGAGATGATCATTCAAAGAATCAGAATGGATACTTTTTAGGTAATTCTGGCCTGAGTCTGATTCTGACCTGGTTTATATTAAAGAAATTAGCCATGGGGGGCCTAAAGTATGATGAAAACCTCTGAATAATACTAGTATTTTATAACTAATATATTAGAAACAAAATAGGAAGATGGCAGAGGGTGAGCAGCAGAGAAAGTGTCCGATAGTTGGTGTTCTAACGCTGGAATATAGCAATGTGAGGAAAAGAAGAAGGAGTGGGGTGGATTCCTGGGGCCCAGAAAGGACCTGAAGTGAGAACTGAAGCCCATGGCCGGGAGAAGAGAGAGACATCAGTGAAGGAGGCGGAGGAGGCAGGCGGTGCTTTCTACCTGCGCCCAGACTCGCCACGTGGCTGAGGCAACTTGAAACCGTAGACACATGGTGACTGCTGGCGACCCCAGAGGCCTCCACGGAGAAGTGGACAGATAGAGCACGGGTGGAAGCAGCAGACTGCCGTGGCTGCTGAGTTGTACCGGACAGATGCCCAGCAAGGGGCAGTGATGTGTCGGGAGGCATGTTAGAAAGGCGTCAACCAAGCGAAGGACTACGAGCAGCTGCTGGCTCCAGCTGGGGTCTCTGAAACAAGTTCAAGCCCACAGGAAACGACTAGACTGCTGAGGGCCGGGTGGGCTTGGTTCCAGCCTCGCAGAGAGTCCGATTTGAACTACAGTGGAAGTAGCAGTGCAAGCTGGCTGGGATTTTCCTTTACCCACCACGGAGCTGCTGCTGGCTCGCTGAGATTAAGCAACATGAATCTAGACTCTGTCAGCCGCCATTGATGACCAATGGCAGGAGAAACACACATTGAAGAGGACTTACTTTCTTTTCCTCTTTTTTAAAATTTTCTTTCTCCTTTGTTTTCTTTTTTTGTTTGTTAATTTTGATCTTTTTTTTTCTTTCTCTTTCATTGTTTGTTATTGGTTTAATACCAGTGTGAAGATGGTTTCTAGGTTTTTAGCTGTTCAGTTTCTTGTTTTTATTTCTTCCTTCACTCCTTTCCTCCTGTCTTCTGTACCGGTTTCCCAAAGTTTGCAAAATTCTCCTTTGTCCTGCAGGCTTGATTCTTTTTTTTTTTTTTTTTTTTTTTTTTTTTTTTTTTTTTTTTTTTTTTTTTTTTTTTTTTTTTTTTTTTTTTTTTTTTTTTTTTTTTTTTTTTTTTTTTTTTTTTTTTTTTTTTTTTTTTTTTTTTTTTTTTTTTTTTTTTTT
>PVLD010033078.1:0-14024 GCA_004027595.1 Dinomys branickii
AGCATTAAATCTTCTATGAATGATTTATAGAATTCTGCTGTGAATCCATCAGGGCCTGGGCTTTTCTTTTTCAGTAATTGTTAATGACATTCTCAATCTCAATAATTGATATTGGGTTGTTCAGGATTTTTGTATCCTCCTGATTCAATTTTGGTAATTCATACACTTCTAGGAATCTGCCCATTTGTTCTGAGTTTTCTATCCTATGGGAGTAAATATTCTCAAAGTGGGTATTAATGATCTTTTGAATTTCTGTGGGATCTGTAGAGATTTAATCCTTTTCATTCCTTATTGCATGAATTTGAATTATTTCCTTTCTTTTTTTGATAAGGTTGCCTAGGGGTTTATCAATTTTATTTATTCTTTCAAAGAACCAACTCTTTGATGCACTTATTTTTTGTGGTGTTTTCTTCATCTCAATTGCATTAATTTCTGCCCGTAGTTTTATAATCTCCTCCCTTCTTTGGGCTTTTGGTTTGGCTTGTTCTTTTTCTAAAAGCCTGAGGTGCAGCATTAGGCTATTTATTTGCTCTCTTTCTATTTTCTTCATATATGAGTTCATTGCTATAAATTTCCCTCTGAGGACTGTTTTCCTTGCATCCCACAGATTCTGGTAGGTTGTATTTGCATTTTTGTTTGGTTGTAGGTATTTTTTAATTTCTTCTTTAGTTTCTTATTTGACACATTGGTTATGCAGGAGGTTGTTGTCTAATTTCCAAGTTTTTATGGGGTTTTTGGAGTTTCCTCTGTCACTAATTTCCAATTTCATTGCACTGTGGTCAGATAATATGCATGGGATAATTTTATTTCTTTTGCATTTAGATAGGTATGCTCTATGGGCTAGAATGCGGTCTATTTTAGATAAAGACCCATGTGCAGCTAAGAAAAATGTGTGTTTTGATGTTGTGGGGTGGAACACTCTGTATACATCTACTAAGTCCATTTGTTCACAACTTTGGTTCATGTCTGTTACTTCTTTGCTGAGTTTTTGTCCAGTTGACCTGTCTCTTTCCATCAAAGGGGTGTTTAGGGCCCCTATTAGAATTATGTTGTTAATTATTTGGTTTTTCATGTCTGTTAAGATTTTACTTATAAAGTTTTGTGCTCCAGTATTTGGTGTATAAATGTTTATGATTGCTATCTCTTCATCTTGCAAGTTTCCCCTAACTAGTATGCAGTGGCCTTCTTTATCTCTTTTGATTGTTTTTGGTTTGAAGTTTACATTGTCTACAAACATAATAGCTACCCCTGCTTTTTCCTGGGAACCTGCTGCATGGAGAATTGTTTTTCTATCCTTTAATTTTTACTCTGTGGATTTCCTTTAGAGTAAAATGTGTTTCCTGTATACAGCATATCGTTGGATTTGATCCACCCTGCCAAGTTGTTTCTTTTTACTGGTGAATAAGGCCATTTACATGAATGATTGTAACGGTTATATGTTGGCTTATTCTTGTCATGTTATTTACTTGTTGTTGCTTTCCTAGTTTTGCTATCTGTTTACTTCCTTGTTCTGCTTGAGGGTTCCTTTCTATTGTTGTTCTTGAGATTATGGTCTCTTTTTTCTCTGTCTAGAATATCTTTTAGTTATGTTTGTTTTGCACTCATGAAGTTCTTCAGTTGTTCTTTGTCATGGAAATATTTTATTTCTCGATTGAATTTGAAGGTTAGTTTTCCAGTATACAACAGTCTGGGTTGGAAGCTGTTTTGTCTCAGAATCTGTAATACTTCACTCCAAGCTCTTCTTGATTTCATGGTTTCTGTTGAGAAGTCTGCTGTGATTCTGATGGGCTTTCCTTTATAGGTTATCTATTTCTTTTCTCTAGCAGCTTTTAACATTGTGTTCTTTTGCTGGATGTGTGGGATATTGACTATTATATATCTGGGTGTGGTTTTATTTGGGTTGTGGCCCATTGGAGTTGTATGTGCTTTGTTTAACTTCCCTTCAGTATCTTTTACCGTGCTTGGCAAATTTTCTTCTATTATTTCTGCAAATGTTCTTTTTATATGATTTGTGTTGCCTCCTGCTGTTTCGTTGACTCCTATTCCTTGGATATTATTTATTTTTGCCTCATCTTGTAGCTGTTGGATTGATTTTTCCTGGATCCTTGATGAGTTTAAAAGATCCTTCCTTTCATGGTCACTAGATAGCATGCTGTCTTCAAGATCTGAAATTCTATCTTCAGCTTCATTCAAGTGGTTTTGCAAGCTTTCAGTGGAAATTTTTATGTCCTGGAAATTTCTTTGAGCCTGTTTCATGCATTGTAATTCATTCCTAAATTGCTCGTGTAATGTTTCCATTTGCCTCCTATGTTCTTCTATTCTTTTATCTGTTTCTTCTCTATATGTGTGGAGCATTTCTTCCATCATTATTTTCAGTTCATTTTTTGCCTGAGTGATTAGTTGTGCTTTAATCTTTTCTGTGACCTGATGTAGTTGTGTCTTTACTTCAGATGTGATCGTTTCAGAAATTGCAGGTATGTGGCTTCCTAGTTTTCCTATATCATCGCTTCCTGGACTTCTTCTGGGTGTGGTTGAGTTCTGAGACTGCATTTTGCTCCTCTATCTTGTCATTTTGAATGTCAGATGAAAAGTGTTGTTCTACAAACTACCCAGGCAGCTCACAGAGGACTCTAGCGACCCTAGTTTACCTGGATATCAAACTTATCCCAAGATTGTAGCAGACTGTGAATCACTGGGCCCAGGAATTCCAGGTAGTTGGTGGGGTGCCAAGCTCAGACCACACCTGCGATACTGGGGGAAAGTTGACTCGCCAGGCAGAGCTTTGGAGTGGGCTTTCTCTGGCAAGATGCCACTGAAAAGGCTGCTACAGTGGTGCCGCCAAGCTGGGCTCCCTCTCTGCAGAAAAGTCTCGTGGGTGGCATCTGGAGGCCAGGTTCTTTCCACATGCAGCTGGGTGAGGGGCCTGGCAATGCTGTCAAATTGTTTTTGGTGAGAGAAACTGAAAGAGTAAATAATGACTATGATTTATAATAGGTATCCTAAAATGGAAAGAAAATGTTTAAATGGAAGGGGAACTGGGGAGGGGAAAATGGGGAGGGAAGTCAGGAAAAAGGAAAGAAAGAGCATAGAAGGAAAAAATGGAAACAAAGCTTTTCAAGGAGGGGAAGAGGGATAGAAGAAAAGGGAGAGAATGGAAAAGTACATAATGTACAGGTCCAAAGTCACTATTATGAGTATCATTATGTATATCTAAAATGTACTAATAAAATTAAATTAAAATATGACCCATGTAATTCTTTTAATTTAATAATATAGGTAGAGTTGATTTTTACATGCTATATTTAATTTGGAACACA
The DNA here is from genome assembly GCA_004027595.1 of Dinomys branickii. Classification (NCBI taxonomy): domain Eukaryota; kingdom Metazoa; phylum Chordata; class Mammalia; order Rodentia; family Dinomyidae; genus Dinomys; species Dinomys branickii. The sequence goes on from PVLD010033078.1 coordinate 3,318, forward strand.
TATCTCCTCCTTTTAATTACCTTGAATTACAATATTAAAATTACTGTGTTTAGTCCAAAGCTATAATGAAAATCAATCTCACATCCCTAAATAGCAGCATGTAGATCTACCCTGTATCTTCTAACTGAATTAGAGCAAGGTTTAGTTATTGCCATATGTGGAGCATTGATGGGAGATAAAAGGATAAATACTGTGTATTAAATACTGTATATTTAAAAATAAATATCATGTCTAAATATGGAAATACTTTAGAATAGATTTAACAAATTTCTACTCGTATGATAGGATGTCTAAAAGAGTCAAAGCTACATTTTTCTTTTTATTTTTAAATTTATTTTAAAAAATAAAAGAAGGAAAATGTATTAACAAACAGAGCTACATTTTTCTGAAGGCCCTAGAAATAGAGGTTATTCATTTCCCAATTGGACAAACATGGGGAAGTAGAATTAATCAATGATCTACAACCATAAATAATTTAATTCCCAAATTTGATTCAATATTGTGTAATATTTCAGTGGCATAAAATTTTTCATTCTTATAGGAAATATTCTATGTGTGCTATGTTACTCATATTAAGGTGCCTTTATGTTTTAATACAGTTGATTATTCTCCATGCATATGACAACACAGTTTTGTCATTAAAATTGACTTGAACAATGAACTGAAGATAAAAACATAAAATTTTTAAAATAATTTGTTTTTCCCTCTAAATATGCTAAATATTTTACACCAAAATGATATAATGAAGAGAATCAAATTAGTTTTATGTATAGATACAATTAAAGTTGTCTTACCACCGTGCCTATTTTTTAAATTTAAAGTGTAGATTTAGGTAAGCTTGGTGCAAAGTCCTGTAATTCCTTTCTTCTGGGAGCCTGAGGCAGTAGTATCACAAGTTCCAGCTTGAACTGGGAAAATCAGGAAGGCCCTGTATCAAAATTCAACAATAAGCTCGATGGGAATGTAGCTCATTTTAACAGCCCTGGGTTCAATACTTATTACCACAGAAAAGTGCAGCATTCAAAATTACACTGCATTTGTTGTACATAATAAAGAGAAAGTATACCAAAGTTTAGAATTTAGAAATGTAAAATTTATTTTTTCAAAATATTATAAATTATATTAAGGATGATTTTAATTTTAATTGAAAGCAGTATGTTGCTGCTAAGGATCAGTCATATGAAATTAACTCCCAAAGAACAAGATTTTAGCTTGCACCAAACTTAGATAATTGTTTAAGGAACTGTTCATGTCAAATAATTCTAGGAGAATCACTTATTGCATTTTCTACCTACAAAGCCAATCCTTTTGGGATTTGATTGGAGACAATTACCTCAAAATTTCATTGTTCGTGCTCATTCTTACCACTAGACTAGTCTACAATTTGTTACAATTCTACTGTAATGATAAAGAGGATGCTATCTTTTTGAGTGTATTTTCCTTAAATTAAAGACCACAGGTAATTTTCAAGTATTTAGTTTAACATCTATTTACCTTTAAGCTTGTATGTTCTGGCCTTTATGCATGGTCTCTAGGCAGCTCCAGGCTTTTAAAAATGTTCTTTTGGCTTCCCATCCTATGTATTTTAAAAAGCAAAGTACAGATATTTACTCAATATCTACTGTTTGAAAGGCAAAATAATAGCTCCTCCAGAAGAAAGAGCAAATGCTAAGAATGATTGTATCCACTGTCAATTTAATATGTAATTATATTTAAGATATTGGCATATGTAAATTTAATTATTGATATATACATAAGTAACACAAGAAGCATATTTTAGTTGATACTACAAGAGATGGTACATATGGCCAGAAAATTTGCATTAAGATTTCACCTTAGTGGAAGTTTATTTTGGGCTGAGATAGTAAGAAAAAAATTCTACTGGAGGTTTATAATTTAGGATCTTACAGGATTAATTTAAAATCCTAAAGGCAATAGGGAAATATTTAAGATATGTGATGAAAAAATTATAGAAATGAAATAGCTTTATGAGTAGTGGTGGAAAGGCTGTGAAAGGGTGTCATTGTAGCTCAAATTTTTATAGTGTAGTGTTTTGTGGATAAAGTATAAAAGCTGGTATAAAACTGCCAAAGTCCTGGAGAACCTATTGGTTTGTTCCCAGGAGAAAGTATTGATTTTGTGCAACTTAATTTAACTCTAATGTTCAAAATAGCATAATCTGGGAAAACACAAAAAACCCCAGACTCCTATTAGGGAAGCTGTTTTAATTATCCAAAGTTGAGTTGGTTGGAAGATACTTGGAAGAATATAGTAAGAGGACCTATTTACAGGTTACACATGTGAAAGGTAAAAGAAAGAAAAGTGCGTGAGTGATTAGGAGGATTTAAGACTTGTTGAAATATGATAAAAATGAAAAAAATCTAAACATAATAATACGAAGTGACATTTGTAACCTATGTTTAGATAATGAGTGACAAGAATAAAGTGTTAGGCTGGCTTTCCAAACAGTTTCATGTCACGCATCCAGTAGACTGTTGGTGCAGGGTGTGGTGATGCAAGCCTGTAATTTCATCACTCAGAAGGCTGTGGCGAGAAGTTCACTGGGAGTTCAAGGCCTCTTTGGACTACGCAGTAAATTGAAAGACAGCCTAAGCTATGTAGATAGACGCTGTCTCAAAAACACAAAAACGGTAGGAAGTTAGAAGTGAATGATAGAGCTAGTAGTAGAAATAATTACTCAAGACAGGCTGCAGTAAGCTACCTGTAAAGTCTATGTCTTACAAAGACAAACGAAGATAGTACTACACCTTCTTTTTCTTAAAAAAAGTGGATATCGTTAAGAGGTAGAGAAACATGAATAATGTTTATGAGATGTCTAACAGACCAGTATTTTCGCAAGCATGATGCACAGCAGAAAAGGGTGAATAACAAGTAGTTGGTGCAGAACATAGGTTTCACTATGGTTACTGTATTACTAGGGAAAATAATTAGAAACTTCTAGTAAATTTTAAAGAAAGATGTTAGGAAATAACTTTTTTTGAGATAAAGCTAATATCTGGAAAATGACCTTTTACTGTATTTTAAAAAGTAAGAGAGGATAACACACAAAAAAAGAACACCACCACTTCCACTTACATCACTACACTTTCTGTAGAATCATTGCATTTGTGTATGTGAGAACCTAGAAGAAATCAATGTATAATAGTGAGGGCTTAATTCTTAATTCCTAGGATCTTCTAAAAATATAAAATGCATAAATACAAAAGTAAATATCTATATTTGAACACCCCTAATCTTGAATTTATTATATGTTTTGCTTCTAATTTAAAAACTAAAGTTCTCTACCTTGAAAGCATTTTTTTCACGCAATCATTAAAAGGTTTTCACAAACTTATGGAGCACATTGAGCTTGTAAACTGCCATTGTTCTTTGTAAAATTGTAGTAATCAAATAATACCTTGTGCAGAAAGAGTAAATGCTTATGAGAGAGTATTTTTCTGACTTCATATGAGGAATGATGTAATATTCCAAATCAACAACCACATTATTCATTGTCATACTAGCACAGAGATTGTACTAGCACTTAAATCCTTTTAAAATTTCATGAACCATGCCTTTATAAATCAAAGATATTAAAAGAATTTGGACAGTAATATATAAAAACACCCATTTTTATTCTTAAAATTATTTAAGCAGGTGTGGTAGGAAACCATTGCCTTTATAAATCTTTTAAAATGTTTACAGTGAAACATTTTTCCCTGTGATTAAATTTTTCAAAGTACTAAAATATTGTGGATAAATATGATTTCCACCAGTTTTATGCTCCCTTGATGCATTCTCTTCAATCCTTGAATCTACTAACCAAGCAATATTACAAAAATATACCTTGTAATTTGTAAAGGGTTTGCAACTTTTCAAAAGTTATACACCAAGTACCAATGGAAATATCAGCATCACAATACTAATATAGTTTACTGCCACTCTTTTTTTAAAGCAAAATTTAGTTGTTATTAATAATTCATATATTTCATTTTGGATATTTTACATCTCTAAAGATATTAACACTATTTTGTGTACACTTCTTGGCTTGAATGGTTATGTGAGATTGAGTATTTATGAAGTGTAAACAAGGGAAGGCATAATGGCAAAATTTTATGTTAACGTTTTATTTTATTGAAAAGTAAATAAATAATTATCTGATCCCTGAAAGACCCTGCCTGTATGTATTTGAAACATTTAAAAGGTCAATAAAGTTTGAACAGCTATAAGATGTCAATAAAATAATAAAATTTTACCACACGCAGAGCCCATTTTCTATACAAATACAAGAAATCATAAGCACTACAGATATCCAAATAAGTATCTTCTGGGAATTTGTGGTCAAAGTAGTGAAGTAATACACAAAAATATTCTAACTTTAATACTGTACTTGTACTTTTATTCTCTGAAAATTTTTCTTAAAATGTGCAGAGTGCTTCAGAAATTGTGGTAGGTAAACATAGATAGATGGTTACATAGGTTTTCAGTAAATTCTCCCAAGGAAATGATACTGCTTTTGCTTGAGAATCATGGGCCTATTAGAACATATTTCAGCATCTGTTAATACAAATATTTTAACTGAGAATAAGACGCAAGCAGTTGTCACTAACCAAGAACAAAAGGCGATTTCAATTTTACATAAAAATAGTGTGTTTAGACATTCACACTGTAAAATTCCAAATGGGAAATGAATAATGTATTGGAGATGACAAGATACTGAGACAGTGAACAAAATGATCATGTTCAAATAAGATTAGGAAAATGATAGTTTCAATGGGAGCTCAATGGATACACCTTCTGAAGTGATAGAAGAAAGCACCTTAAGGGCATCCAAACAAACATGCAGATGATATTAAACTGAAAATAACTTCATGGGAATCAAATGTTACGTTTATTCTTAAAGTACTTTATTGAAGTAAATCCAACCTAAAATATGCTAATTTAATAGAATTTGAATTTAAGACAGAAAGTTTAGGTAATTTGTTTCACTCTAATTTTTATGTTTTATTTTTGAAAGATGTTAGATATTAATTCTTAATATCATTTCCTTCTTCACATTGCCAAATTTCTCTGACCATCATAATATGTAAACATTCCTAGCAATAAAAATGGTAGCCTACTGAATTTAATGTTAATCATTGAATTTTGTGAGGTTTTATTTAAAGTATATCTTCAAGTGGTTATTTCCCTAAATAAATATCATTGTTAATGAGTATATATAAGGGTAGGAAGGAAAAGAGGAAAAATTCATGATGACCTAAAAGGCCAAAGAAAAGGGGCTGGGGATATAGCTCAGTGGAATAAGCGCCTGTCTAGCAAGCGCAGGGTCCTGAGTTCGATCCCCAGTACCGCCAAAAAAAAGAAAAAAAAGACCGTAAAAGGCCACAGAAAGGTGAGACTTGATTGAACAATTATCTTTTATATTTCAAGCTTTAAAACATTAAATATTTTAATATATTTTGTTTACATAAATAAATATAACATGTATTAATATTCATATTTACAAGCTAACAAAAGCTATCAAACTTTATACTTTGTGCATAGGCACAACCTTTGCATAAACATGATTTTGTAATAATTTTAACTTTTATTCAGTGAACATTTTAAGATTCTGCTTTTAAACTATGGGGCTTATAGTAGAAGAGAAAAATTCCTCAGGTACTAAGGTTATCTGGGAAACTATGAAGGTCTGCAGTGTCTGATTGAGCCTCTCATATATATCTATTAATATTTGTAACAAATATTGAGTGAAAGAAATTCAACATTAATAAAAGTAAGGCCAGAGTTGAAACAATTTAAGGTAGATTTTTTTCCTATTAGTAAAAAGCATACATATCTTAAATTTGAAAGCCTCCATTGGAATAAAAGTGTAAATTTAACAAAAATTTCAAATCACAATGTTGTCTTCCCGCTACCTTGGTACCAATCTAAGAGATTACTTATAAAAATGCAAATTTTGAGGGAAGAGTTTGCCACGTTATTGGGAAAGTAGAATGCCACAAAACTTTAGTTAGTTATTGGTACACTAACTTAAGTTCTACACTCAGTTAACTACAAGATATCTTTTCAAAATAAATTTCATATGCAAATCCTGGAATGAATGCATATTAAGTACAATTTTTTGCTGAACATTCCATATGTAAAAGACTGATATAGCTTCAGATTAACCATTCTTTATCAAGGGTTTACTATATGCTAAGAATCAGAGTAGGTGCTTCTAGTTTAGTTTTCTTGTAAACAATTTCATGGCAGTTTGTTTTACTCTATAATCAGGGAAGAAGTTTAGCAGCATAACATCCCAACACACAGAGAAATTTAGTCATGAGTATTGTGCCATGAGTAGGATAGTTGACTCATATGGGACAAAAAGAAACCTTAAAAAAAGAATCTGATCATTGATCCTTGTATACCATTCAAGTTCAACTGCATGATACATTTGTTAAATTGTATATTTTTGTGAATCCACAATTTAATAAACACTCCAGTGTCGTATAAAGCAGTCTGTATTTGTCTAACATAGTTAGAGGACAACTACCACATTGTTCAATTTAGAATTGGGTGAACTCACTTTAATTCACACTCAGTGTTATATACAACTGACTACTCAGAAAAGGTTTTCAGATAAAATCCCATCAAATTAAATGTGAATATTGTAATAGAAGACAGCAAAACTGAATCAAGACCTACCAATTAACTAGAAATTAAGATGAGGAGGCAGTGTTAAAAATGAAACAAAAGGACTTCCGGAATATGGTGACCGGGTAGGAAGCAGAGAAAGATCCTCTTGAAGATTGGCCAACCAAACACTGGATTATACCAATATCAAAACGACAAGAAGGAGAGAAGTGGATCCCCTGGCTCCAGGAAGTTATAGAAATGAGAGATGAGGCCATCAGAAAGAGCAAACTGCACCCTTCCCAGAGAATCAGCTCAGGCGGCTACAATGGCACAATAGGATCTGCAGGATGGACAAAACCCAGAACGCATGGGGAGGCCGGAGAGGGAGCAGTGACAGTGAGGAAATGCTGTGGAGACTTCAGTGTTCTGACTCCAAAATGAAGAGAGTGGTGGGGGAATGGTCACAGTCTTTTACACCAGTCACACCAGCCTAGCAGCATTCAGACCCAACCCTGCCCAGCGCCGGCCTGCCCCGTGTGTCTCACCAGCCACGGCAGCTCAACCCTTGCCCTTTGCTTGTTCTCTCAAGGCATGCAGACGTCCAGAGGCTCTGTAGCACCTCCTACTTTGGACTGGAGATCATGCCTTGCTCACCAATGTGAACTGGGAAAAATAGTCCAGCAACATGGAATTGAACTTGGGTGGTATGAGCCGCAGGGCAGGGTGTGGAACCACCACTGGGCAGGGGAAGGGCCGATGCCATGGCTGACTCCACCACAGCTTACAGACCTGCCATGAGTGCATGGAGCTACAGAGCAAGGTCCAACTATGACATACAAAGCCACTGCAGGGAGGGGGCTGGTTCTGTGGAGCTGCCTGTCATGGTCCAGCCATGACATCCAAAGCTGCTGCTCAAGAGATGACCACATATTCTAAGACCTGAGAAATTCCTCCAATTATCTCCCAAAACTAATAATTAAACTTAGTACATACCCTCAACTACCACAGTGAGCACGAGTGGGGGACACCTCACACTATTTATACCCAGCATCAAAGGATTTGAAATAAGAATTCAAACCCTCACAGAGAACATTTTAAAACCTTGCCAGGAAAATGTCCAGGAAGATGGCAACTGGATGGGCAGTGGAGAGGGATCCTACTGGATGGTCACCACCCAGACACTGGAATGTAGCAACATAAGAAGGAGAAGAGGGAGAGACACAGAGTCCTTCCGTTAACATAGGAAGAATCTGCAATGAGAATTCAAGCCCTCAGAAAGAACAACAGGACCTTTCCTGGACGAAGGGCTTGGAGGGCTGCTGTGGTGTAGGTGGTGAGGGGAGGCAGAGAAGGAAGGAGTCACTACTCCATATGTGCCCTTGGCCAGCTCTCTTGTTCCAGCACTCACAGCTTCAGCTTCAGAGGATCATGCTTGTGGGAGACTCCAGACTCGGCCAGGGGAGAGTGGAGTTTCAAGAGCTGGTCCACAAACAAAGAGGAGAAAATGCAGCCAGAAAAGAGGCAGAGGTGGTTAGGAGATGTTGTCAAACCCAGTGTGAGATTGGAAAGTTACAACAGCCAATGAAGCAAGGGGTCCCCACTCTGAAGCAACCTTTCTATTCAGTTCCGAGAGACAAGGCAGAGCCAAAGCAACCAGTACACAGCCCACTACACCCAGCTCTACACCTGCTGTGAGGCTGTGGCTCCATATCTCTCCACTGTGTGAACAACTACCAGCAGAGAGCAGTGGCAGTGACCCCACGACCACAGCAATTCCCAGGGATCCAGCCAAGGAACAAAAGGGAACTGGAGCACAACAGTAAGAGAGAGCTGCAGATGGAGATGGACCACACGGCCCCACACCCTTCTCACTCCAACACCAAGCAGGAAGCATGAGCTGAGTTACCAAGCTTCAGTTCCTACCCTGAACTCCCTCTGTGAGCAGCTTGACTCTCAGTAGCCTGTTGGCACACCACCAGTTCCCAACAGCAATGGAATGAGTCCACAAGCTTCAGGACTCATCCTAAACTGCCAATATGAGCACCAAGAGGGACTCCATAGTACTTGCAAACGTGAACCTTGTATGAACACATAGCGACAAACTATACAAAAAGCAGCAGTCCTGGAGTCTGGGAGACAACAACATGCTATACACAGCAGACCTGAGAAAATCCTCCAATTCTCTCCTATAACTAAAAACTAAACTTGGGGCACACCCTGGACTACCTCAGTGAGCACAGATGGGGGAGACCTCACAGCACTTGTGCCCAGCATTGTGGGTATGCCCAAAGCCCGGATGCAGGGCACTGAGAGTGGCGGCACTGGGCTTTGGGAGGTGAGAGGAAGCAATGAACCTGGAGGTAGAGTATGGATCCAGTGTTCTGGCTAGGTGGAGACAGCCTCCAGGGAGTCATGGGGAGCCTGCAGGGAGACATTAGGGGCCTAGGAGCGGACCCTGGGGACCTTGACAAGGGGCTCAGCAGCCTGAGAGGGAAGGGGAGCTCCGTCTTGGCTATTTGAAAACCCTGAAGACCTGAACAGGCCTGCAGAAGTGCCTTGGCCTGGAACCTGGAAGTGACTTGATGGGGCAGAGCCCGGGGGTCCACAGAGGCAACACCATGGACCTGACCAGACCTCTGGGAGGGCCTTGGACCAGGTCCTGAGGAGCCCTGTAGTCTCCAGGGCCAACCCTGTGGACCTGACCGGGCCTCCAGGACTGCCTCAATGAAGCAGAGCCTGGCGATCCGCAGGTGCAACCCTGTGGACCAGACTGGGTCTCTGGGAGCACCTTGCTGGGGCAGAGCCTGGCAGTCTGTGGGGGAGACCCTGTGGACTCAACTGAGTCTCCAGGAGAGCCTTGGATGGGGCCCTGGGAGCACCTCGATGGGGCGGAGCCCAGAGGTCCTCGGTGCTGGCCCTGAGAACTTGACTGGGCTTCTGAACGTGCTGCATCAAGGAGGAACCTGGTGGTCCATGGGGTAACCCTGTCAACTCAACCAGATCCCAATGGCCTTGAGGGCTTCGCAATGGAGCCGTGACCATAGTGAACCTGGTTCCCTGCCCATTTACCCTCTTTGAGGATGGATGCTCTTCCACCTCCTGCCATAGCAAATTTTGCACACCCATGTTTGTTACAGTATAATTAGAAACAGCCATGTCTCTCCCGAGTGTGAGAGCCTGAGGGAGTATGTAGACAAAAAAAAAAAATACAGTTACTATCAGAGGGAAGATGACTGGGTGAGAGAACAACAGAGATGAGGGTTCAGAAAACTGACTAATTGAATGAGCCATCATCTCTATAACTGAGCAAAAAATTTGAAGATAACATTAAGTATTACAGCATCTAGCATTAATTCCCTACTATCTTCTTTATAATCTTGCATTTCCTTTATTTTTTTGTGTTAACAAATTTGAAGATAACATTATGTAGTATAGCATCCAGTGATAATTCCCTACTATCTTTATAATTCTATATTTCCTTTATTGTTTTTGTGTTAACAAATGTGAATGTAACATTATGTAATACAGCATCCAGGAGCACTAGCCAGAGCAATCAGACATAGAGAGAAAGAAAAGGAATTAGGATAGGAAAGAAAGAAGTCAAACTATCACTCTTTGCAGATGACATGATACTATACATGCAGGACCCCAAAAACTCCACAAGAAAACTCCTGGAATTAATTGACAAATTCAGCAGCGTAGCTGGATACAAAGTCAACACCCAAAAATCAATAGCATTCCTATACACGAACAACAAACAGACTGAGAGAGAAGTTGAGGAAACCATACCATTTAAAATAGCGACCAAGAAATTGAAATACTTAGGAATCAATCTAACAAAGAATGTGAAAGATTTATTCAGTGAAAACTACAGTACCCTGAAAAAGGACATTGAAGAGGATTTCAATAAATGGAAAAACATACCATGCTCATGGTTAGGAAGAACTAACATTGTAAAAATGGCCATACTACCAAAACTGTTGTACAGATTCAATGCAATTCCCATTAAACTACCGTTAGCATACCTCACAGATCTAGAGAAAATATGCCTCAAATTCATCTGGAACCAGAAGAGACCCAGAATAGCAA